>JAUELC010218289.1:0-10656 GCA_031471745.1 Cryptochiton stelleri | reverse complement strand
TGTTAAAGCCATCATGAGTGTAAATCAATGTGTTCAGTTCATTTACCAAGCAATCGTGTTTGTAACCAATCTGCTCATGTCATTTACAAAGCAGTATATTGTGTAACCAAAGTTTACAGCCCATTGTTAAAGCCATCATGAGTGTAAATCAATGTGTTCAGTTCATTTACCAAGCAATCGTGTTTGTAACCAATCTGCTCACGTCATTTACAAATCAACAGTGAGTGTACATGTAATCATTTATAAACAAAATAACGTATGTAACCACTGTGTTCGGGCCATTTCTAAATCAATAGTGGTGTAACCAAAGTGTTCAGGCTATTTACAAAACAACCGTGTGTATAACCAATAGTTTCAGGCCATTTGCGAATCGGCTTCTTGGAAAAAATAACTGATCCGTGTTTGTTATTTTTAAGCACGACGTTTGAAAACTATTTCCAGAACGTTGTGAAATCGTTTGATCTGAATTGAATAGCTGTTATCGCGTTCGATCATACTTTATACAATTTGCATAGGCCAAACAATGTCTGCATCTTTCTTGGAAGGATAATGACAAATATGGGATGCGAAATGTATATATGTCATTGTGGTTCCAAATGTATGATAACTCAAAAATACAATAAACACCAGTCGATTCTCTGTATAAGGGTGATGACACACCATACATTGGTTGTTAGTTAACCAGCGAAATGAAATTAGACTTCACTCCAGAACGTTTACCCCCACCCCCGCCCTCCCACCCCCTTCCCCTCAATATTATAAATTGCTGTGAAAAACGAAAATGCCTATCCTTTTTTGTTATCTATTCCTGAAAGATGAAAGCCATTAAGTATTAAGATTAATACGATTCAGCATAAACAAGGTGAGATGAAAGCAATCAAACATTAGGCATATGTCAGATGAAAGCGATAAATCATTAAATATATGTCACATTATAGCGATAAATCTTTAAAAATATGTCATATGAATAGGATTAAGTTTTAAGCTTCTAAACACTCTTTTAAATGAATTCCTATCAGTTGATGAAGTGACATTCTTACATTAAATCGAAACAAACTTTATTCTGTTCCGTTTGTGACAATGTAGTTTACTTGTCAGCACATTACAATATGAGTCCCAATGATAAAATGTGACGCATCAAGAGCCATTATTGTCAAGTTGAAAGATGGTTTTAACATGAACAATTCCTAGAGAAGCCAACACACTTAAATGTAATGTTGAGGGTTAAAATGTGCTAGAGATTGATTTTTACTTTCAACTTGACAGAAAGACAAGTAGGAAACAGACTTTCTGTTGCACGTCAATAATAATAGTTTAACGCTCCAAGAATATTATGACGTCAATGATCTCGTATCCGGGCCGTGTCAAAACATTTTGGAGATTAAAATTCAGTTTGTTGACTTGATATAATAAGAGACATGTTATATTGTCGCTACTTGCCAAAATATTAAAAAATATGGAAATCAATTTGGAGATTAGAATTCTCCACTAGAACTCATTGACAACCTTGTCCAGCACCGATTATTTGTTAAGGTCGTCTGTGCATTTAAAATTGCTTTTATGTTGCATAAAATTTGTAAAAGTCGATGATAATCATCTGTTGGAGCTAAGTGAATTGTTTAAATTCCACATCTGTTAAAAAATGAACAGATACACAATCAACAAACCAGCTTTCCTAACTATAATTCTTCGGTTATTTCCATCAAATAGGCCATTGACCGCACAAAAAATGTCAGTACAAAGGTTAACAGTGAACGTTAAATACCAAGCTTCACAATGTATCAACAAGCATTTACTTTTTCTCGTTCACCGGACCAATCATGTATTACATGGTTGTTTGCCATACACCGTTTGACAGCCGTTTAACATTGAAGGTCCATTACCAAACTGAACTCTGGTGTGATTTAACCACTCAGATTTCGTTCTTATTTCTCAATGGATATTGACCTACGTCAGAATTTTTCTCCTAACTCAGTATTATTTTAACAGGCCATTCATACTTTTTGTGGTTGTAAATCAGATTGTTGCACGTACAGCGTATTGGACCTACAATTATTAGTGAACCATGAAACCTTGATCCAGGACTATAAGCCTGATAAATTCATCAACCTATTTTTACTGTGTATTACTTTTTCGTATGGAAATTCACACTGTCATAATTATGAGCGGTTATGTCTGCTCTCATCAACATAGAAATCTATTTATATGCTTACTTACTTAAAACTCATTAAACCCGTTACAGTCCGTAATGGATGAATTTAACAATAACGTGGAATGCCTTTCCTTTGGCTACATCGGTTAATCGTAACAGTCTGGAAGCTATGTTCCTCCGGCGGTTAACGAGCTTTTGTCCGCCTTAGGCTTCCCTCAAAAACATTCGCTTTTTTATTAAGCAATAAGGAAAAAGCCAGAGAAAACTGATCATAAAAATCTTTTAGGACACATACCAAAAGGAATACAGCAATGTCAATTACCTGTCAATAACATTGTATCAAAGCTCCTTGTCATTACATGAGGCATTCAGCGTCAAACGGTACATCAAACCTGATAAGGTTAATATTGAAATTATGGTATAGTAACAGTCTTTACACGATAAGATTATGTCAAAATAGATCAGTTAGCAGGCCTACAGTGATGGACATTTTATTCACCTAATTCCTAAACACGTGTAAATATTAGTGTAATGGTCACTCTCTAAACGACGAAACAAATGTTCAACCTAAATATTTTTTCTTGATTTTCTGTGAGATGAAAAAAAACTGACACGAGCGATTCACATTTGGAAGCTTTATTGACAAATGGTTTACTATTTTATACACTTAAAGAATAATGGTCAATCTAGAATCTGACCAGTTAACAAATGAGTAAATTTATCAAAACCAAACGTAGTACCTATTGCATGTTGGTGCGTAGTAACTAAGTTTTAGTACTTAGTAGGCCTATGGAGGAGTGTTAATGTTTACATAATTAAACAACGGTTGCCGGTTGAAGTATAACGAAGCATGTGTAAACTTAAAGCGGTTTGTTTGTTCCAAGGCGCCTTTTCAGAAGTTTCTTTAAAATTATATGCTGGCAATCTATTATAGAGTTTATTTACGTAATCTTCTATCATATTCTTGAATATTGGCATCGAAGCAAATAAATGTACTTATCTGACAAGAATATTGCTTTTAAATAAGATAAATAATTACTACGTTTGCAAGGTTTATTTATCACTTTCTCACGGAATAAACGTAAATGTAAATCACAAACAGTTGTATGGAGGAAGAATGATGCGCTATACTTTGACTATCGGTATTCTTGATTAAGTTGTGTTATTCAGTAGTAACAAGATCTGTCATTTGTAAGGCTTTAGCTCAGAGATTTAAGGGCCTGAATGGGCAGAGAACCAACTCCGTATGGCAGAAATATTTCCTCAAGATCAGAGGTAAGTGGTTTCTTCCTTCAATCAATAAAACTCTTAACTATAAATAGTATCGACAATTTTCTATCATTATGAAGTTGTTATTTACGCAGCATGTTTTGTCGATTTCTTTCTATCAGCGAATACAATATATATTTAAAAGCGTTTAGAGAATGTAGTATATGACATCATTTGATCCAACGTGATTGCTGGAATACTGCATGATTCCTCCATGAAGCTACACACGCGTTAAATGAAAACGGTCAAAAATTATGTCATTTTTTTTTTCTGGGTTCAAGTGAATTTCAAATCACAAAGCTAGCTTGGCAATCAGGAAAAAGTTACTTTCAGGACGAGCTGTGGTAACTTAAATATTTATATTGCATAATCAATATATCGACTGTTTACTTAAGACGAGATCACTTCAGTGTGTGGTAACAAACTATTCCCAAGCTCATCATGAATATCAAGTTGGCTCTGTGCTTCATCGAGTGTAGGAATGTACATGTAGGACGACAATAGTTTCTCCTTAAGCTTGTCATTATCGCCAATATGAAGTAAAAGCTCCGTACACGTTAAACATAATTCATCAGAACCTCTCTGGCGATAATAATCTCACCCAAAATATACATATCGTGAGTCCGCACGACAATATATTTTCATTTGCAGTGAAACATAAAAGATTAACAGTGCTTGGCCTACACAATCCCTTGTCTGCTCAGTCGAGTACATTGATTTGCACTTATCGACTTGTTGTCAAAATACAGATACTTTCAATATTCTAACAGCTATATGTCTAGAGCTACGTCTGCTTTCTTGTGAATCATTGGCTAATTCATTCAGCTGGCAATTCACCCATTCCAGGACTGCATATCATATCATGCGCACGGTGTTTGGCAGATGATTAACAATGAACGATGGTACACTCGAGTCAGACTGTAAGCTGACGTAAGCTGAACCGATAGAACAACCGAGGTGGTAAGAAATTAAATGATTGCTCATAATTCCACTTTATTTCACATTCATCTTTAAACCATACTGACAGATTGATAATTGGTTACATTATCTCTCACCACTAGTCGTTATCTGTAGGCCTATACAAATTTTACAACTTCTCAATCAGGTTATGTTTTTTAGCTATATCAATATGAACATATCCACATGGATTCGTTCTATTATCTTTTACTGAAGGTAATCGGAAATTTAGTATGAATCCATGAGGCCCGAAAGATATTAACGAAACTTGTCGACACATTTATGTCACACGCAAACATAATATGCTCCACATTGTGGAAGTTTGCTAAACAGATATCTATTTTAAAAAGCAGAAAAACAACAATTTGCGTTTGCCTACTGGCGGTCAAACCCAGGCATTAAGTTGTTATACACTATCAGATGAGCTTCAGAGGCTCCTGATAAAATGCAAACCGAATTCCAAGTCTATTCTGCCAATCTCTATCTAGGTAAAGCACTGATATATGGATCGGAAAGTAGTATCTGTATGTTCCAAATATCACCCAGAATCAATAAGATGGGAAGTTCAAAAGAGACAATCAAGTCATCAGGATAATTTTTCACACCAGCTTCCACAATGAAAACTCCTAGCACAGTCACATTATTAAATTAATCTCATCTGCGATATAAACACATACAAAACACATACATAAACAATGTAACAATACCCCCCAAAAAATCCCACAAGTCCTCTTTAAATGTTGATGTAATCTATTAGTTCACAACTGTATACAAAAGTCCAGTTAAAATAATGCATGTACAATCACGTACAACAAATCGCAAACATTAAATTCCGACTTCCGTGCAATAATAACCACTTTATACATAAACGTTGTATTCTTAAAACTTTCCTTGACTGGATTTGATGAGATAAACATTATTAGAAATAAATATAATAATACTGTGGGGGCAAGCAATATTTTCTTTCTAAATTTATGAAAAAAATATATATGATTATAGAACAAGACAGCTGTGGTGTAGGAACATATTATGTCGTTATGTTGGTGGTCTGATTTTACCATCTAGGAATTGGTCTGGCCCATTTGGAATCTGAGAACACGCCCATCTTCAATAGAGCCACATTGAAGCTGCAAAAAGCATCGTTACCGCCATCGTCACAAAAGACAGCGCTTACGGCACGACCCGGTACCCTCACAGGAAATACCGCTGCCACTGACCGAGTTCATGACCTCTTTGTTCCTCAGGAGACCAACGGCTGCAGTTTTTGGCGCCTTTCCTTAGACTGACAACGTTGTAGTTGACTTAGTAGATTCCGGACTCAAAGACAGTGAGGGCCCGCGCAGTGGCTCAGTGGTTAGCGAGTCTGACTTCTGACCCTCCTTCAATGTACCGTAAGAGTTCGAGCCCCCGATTCGACCACAGGTATATGAGGTGACATGATGTGACTCCGGCTAAAGCGGGTGGTGGTTTTTTCGTGGTTTCTTCCCGGTTTTCCACCGTATTAAGTAGGGCAGAGTAAGAAATAGATAATCCGTCGTCTTATAAATGAAATACCCTGGAGTACGACGTTAAACACCAATCAAACAATTAAACAAACAAAGACAGTGAAGACACCGTCATCGCTGTTGTATCCGCCACCAATATTTGTGGTAACATTGTCAAAGATAACCGGAACTGGCTGGCAGAAGAATTTGGTTGTTCTTTGGTTTCCTTAGAAGGCAATGGTATCAAGGGGTCTGGGCCTGTCGTCACCTAGCCCACCGTGTCTGCTCAGACGGCATTGTCTATCCTGAGACTGATCGTTAGCTCCCTGAGACTGACCGTTAGCTACCTGAGACTGCCTGTTAGCACCCTGAGATCCCTGATCATCAGTTCTCTGTGCATCGTCATTATGTATTTGTTTTTGCTATTTGCTATAACAAATCAGATTGTAGGCTTCTTCTTTAAAGTCGACTTTCTTAACTATCTATTTATTTCAATGTGTACTTATTTGATAGGGTTTGTGAGAAGAACCTAACGTTATTTCACTATTATGACGGCATGCTATTCCCATGGGTGTAGGAAACCACCCTCAATGTCACAGGCAAAAAGCAACGACTAGACACAAGAAGCTCTCTCTAATCACCTGCATTTATTTCAATAAAGGTGATGAATAACAGACAGAACAGGTTCCAAAACAGAAAACAATATACGCATCTATTAAGAGTTTCCCCACCCTCCCATGCGAACAAACAGCGGAAAAAGTAATGTACTTCTTAAATATCATTTTTTACAAACGAAGAGATAAAAACTAGTTTGCATAGATATATGTCATTTCTTAAAAACTTAACAGATTGCACCGCACGCTGTTTAAAATATAATAGTTGAAGTATACGCGTATTGTCATAGCAGCCAAACCCATTGGATATGCTACAAGCACAAAGTTGTGATAGCAGTACATCGCGTGACAAAATGACAACTGTTACCTGTTCTGTATGTTGATAAAAATGATGAAAGAAGAATGACTATAGAATATCCTTCAGATTGATGACAGATCAATGTCTGCTCCTCGTACATATTTGTTTTTATCCTAGTTTTTCTGCTTCGTTAAATATAATCGGTTTGAATTAAGTGAGCTACAAACTCCATATTGAGCACAGCGGAACAGCGGAAGATGAAACTATAGTATCCTTCAGATTTATGACACATGCGGATAAGATCACAATTGTGTAATTGTCTATCATTATTTCACCAAGGACTCACAATCACACACCCAATTATATTGAAATGATCAATTGTTGGAGCAAAAAATCAGCCAGTCAGTCAACGTACTCCAAACACATGTTGGTTGAACGGTAGTTTAGCTTCAAATTATTATTTTGTAATAACAATTTACCGATACTAACGGCATTCTGCGAGAGGTTTGCGCAAGATTTTTGTGTCCAGGTGCTCTTTGAGCTAATGGTTATGTCAACAATAAATCAATTTATTGTAGTGTAAATTTGCACAGTTTGTATTATTGCATCATCTTTTGCGTCCTATGCTGGTCTTGCATCTTGTCATTGTTACAGTGACGTCTTGTGTGCTTTCCTTCACCCAGTGGTCCGACAAGCCGTCACATGAGTGAAATAATCCTAAAAATGCGTATCCCGCCAAATCAAGCAAACAAAGGTAAATCCAAAATGCAGATATTGTTACAGGAAAAACGCCCTTTTCTAAAAATTACATAAATTGTGAAAATAAAAATTCAACTCGAGCCAGTGTATTGCCATCTTCTCGAGATGTGGAACTCTATTCCCCACCTTATCACGCTTCTGGTCAAACAAGGAGGATATAACCCCTCCTAGTTCGAGTGATCGTCAACACAAACTCGCATCTGGCCATATTGACGTATATCCCTCTGCACTTAGCCCGAACAGTGACAAGCATTAAACAAGGGGCAGTATGCGGGACATGGTCTGATACAGAGTTAATGGGATATCAGCCTTACCTCAGGAAGATGGTGTATTACTAGACATATATACATATATCACTGCACTTTAGCTCGTGATTTTGGTAAATCAATATATTGCAGTACACGGGCTCTCGTTTGATACACTACACTACCTACACTTCAAATTTCGTCGCCGTATATGTTTTAAATGCTTAAATTAAAAACAGATATTCTTCGTTTTCAACTTAATCGGAAGAGTATTTAAATTTATATTCTTTTTGAGCAAAAGCATAAAGTTATATGTTGTCGATATTTATCATTTGCAAATCAAACGCCATCTTCATACTTGATCAATTTTTTATAATCTGTTTGTCAAAAAAAGCCTTAAAATTACTCGTCTGTTGGTCACGACTTACTTACTTACTCTATCAGAGTTGTATAAATTACGTCATGAGACACATCTGCATTGTTTTATCCGATGGATCGACCATCATAAAGAGTCAATGTTGTTCAGGTTTCTCACTGCCAATTTTAAGCTTGAGAAAAACACTCTAAAACATATGAGATTTTATGGTTTCTGTGATTTTTATATGTTTTCCACGAAGAGCAACATACTGCTTAAAAGTTGAATTATACCTCGCATTTTGCTTGATAACACAATTATGCCAACATTATAGTGCATACGAGTGATCATTTTTATGGTTTCATCAGCTTCATAACGAGAAAGATCTTGATAACAGCACCATCCGTGTAACGCCTGTCTCGTCACAGGCCCTTCGTTCCAGAACTGTCTGAATTAAGGTTACCAACGATATCTCAAGTGATGTAACATTTTATTCAAATACAGAAATCTCGACATTCTGTCATAGAAATCCCATTACTTAACCCAAATATTGTGGTACTGGTTTAATATTGATCTCACTCACACGAATGTAATTGTATAGCTGTTAAGAGTAGGGTGAGAGTAGGACCACTATATCGATTATATATTATTACCAGTGATCTCCAATAACAAGGTGCTGTCTACGGCTACTAGAATACCAATATAATTGTTCATCCAGAGGTTTAACAAATTTAACATATAAACGAGACTATATCAAGGTTTTTAGTGATACCGATTTTTGGAACGGTTCCTCTAGGATGAGGATTACGAGGCTACTTATAACCTAGCTTAACCTCTTCAATATGTTACTCCCATAACCGTTATTTTGATTTCTGGTTTGTGACAGTTATTTGTGCCGTATTGATTGCTTGTAATGACATGTTGATTGGTACATATTATGTAGGATGTGTGCAAATGCAGTTCACTAAGTTTACAGACTTATACGACTCATATATTTCGAGTTGGAGTGGGCAACCTTTATACATATCGGCGTACTGTGTCCAACAACGAAATGGTGGATGGGTATGGAGCTAAACGATTTGTTTTGTTTCGAGACAAAAAAAATTCGAGCATGTATTCTACGAGCCCAGATCGCTTATGGCCTCGATCACGAATACGGAATATTTACATCTGATTTCGTTTGACATTCGGGGCTTTTCTTAGCGAATCAAGGAAGTAGCCTACATGTACATACTCCTGTGCACAGATGACAATATATGTAATCAGTAACGACAAACACCTGTCATATTTTCCGAAACAGTAATCTTAATCACATACGCACCCACAAATTAGGCATTTTTCGTATTTACAGAATCTCTCGAGTCATAAATATTTTTCTCACGAGGTATAAAAGTTAGAAGCTTTCCGTAAATTCCACCCGAGACGAGGTTTCCTCCTGGTTTTCCACCTTGTATAAAGGAAGGCAGAGTAAGAAGTGGATAATCCGTCATAATGTGAATAAAATAGCCTTGAGTACGACGTTGAATACCAATCAAATAAACAAACAAATATTAGCCATATAGCAATTCTCTATGCTTACCAAGGTATCGCAAGGTTATCCATATGTTAGAAATGTCAGATTTGTCAGTAGGTTACACAGAATGCATTAAGTTTATGCGTGTTTTATGAGTAAGGAATTGTACGAAAAGGGTTATTATCGCGCATATCGCCCCTTATTGTAAAATTATTTTTTTTTCATTGCAAACCAAAGATTTGGCCTGTCCTATAATGATTCGATTTGACCATACAATTCGTGACACATTTTGCTATCCCATTGTTGGTGGGCAACCAGATCAAATATGGCCACTTATTTTACCTATAGTATATAATATATTTTTTCCTTCGCGGTGGCGGCCGCGATGGTGGTGGTTGTAGCGGTGTTGGTGGCTGTAGCAGTGCATGTGGGCGGCTGTTTACGGCGGCGGCAGCGGTGGTGGTGGTGGTGGCGGTGGTGGTGGCGGCAGCAGCTGTGGTAACGGAGGCGGTGATGGTAGTGATTGTGGTGATGGTGGAAGTGGTGGGGGAGTGGCGGCGGTGGGTGGTGGTGGTGGTGGGGTGACGGTAGTGGTGGTGGCCGCGGTGTTGGCAGTGGCGATGGTGGGTGTGGTAGTGCTGGTAATGATGGTGGTGGTAGGGGTGGCGGTAGTGGCGGTGGTGGAGGTGTTAGTGCTTGTGGTGGTGGTGGCGAGGCGGTACTGGTGGTTATATTGGCGGTGGGGGTAGTGGTGGTGGCGCCTGTGATGGTGGTGGTCGCGGTGGTCGCGTATATTATATACACTCTACAACATTTAGTCAAAGTACATTACCGTCAATCGATGCGAAACACTGCAAGGGCTAATCAGTCCAAGTTTCATGGTAATTGGATAAGAACTAAAAAAGCCTTAGCACTTTTTCAAATAGCGTCCAAAAGATGTGGCCTGTACTATAATGATTCGATTTGACCATACAATTCGTGGCACATTTTGCGATCCCATTGTTGGTGGG
>JAUELC010218288.1:0-16980 GCA_031471745.1 Cryptochiton stelleri | reverse complement strand
CAAATTACTTTGCGGATTCATACAACAAAAACTGAGCAATCCAACGCGCTTTGTAGCTTAAATTACATTTACATAAAATACTTTTCCTTTCATTCGCCTATAATCTGTTGCAAATAAAGAAAATAGTATTCTGTGTGTGTAATTTAAGTTTAATCCGATGATGTAGATCCGATGATGTCATCTACTTTCACAAAAACAACAACAAATGTCGAAGAAGAGCTACAAGAGTTATCTCCCATGTCAAAAATGAACTGCCTGACGTCCAGATTAGTTTCACGAACGGAAATGGTTGAGGAAGGCCGACTTGTGAGGCTCTTTTGGCTTAGTGGAAGATGGTTAATTCTAGGAATCTTTCCCGACAACTGGTATTTACAACGGCGTCAGTATTCTGTGACTGCCTGACTGGACTCACTGTTACACTGGGGCGTCAATTTCACCCAATTGGCTTACATTCGGGTTTTAGTAGGAGATTCTGCAATCTTAGCCCGTGTGAATTTTCGCGCTATTTTAACATATTTTTGTGCTGTTTGGTAAGTAGAGACAGCCGCCATCATTCGACTGAATTATCTTTAGGTCGGCAGAAAACACCTACAAAACAGCAAACAGCAAATCTTAGACACATGATTAAGATTACTGCAACGGTACATATTTCTTTAATGAAACACTGATGTGGTGTGTTGTAGAACGAAAGGCTAAAACTTTGTAACAAATTTGATTGACTTAAACTTCTAAGAGGGGGGATGTTGCTATGTTGGGGTCTTGGGGCCCTTACATATGCTACACTACCACCATGCAGCACAGACTTATATTATTTCAAATTACTATGTTGTTCCATATTATCCCCATTTGTCAAGGGAGTCTTTTTCGATATATTTCCCTCGGTTTCCCTCACCCATTGGGCTGGCACGCCATCATATAAGTGAAATAACCTTAAGTACGGCGAAAAACCCCAATCAAACAAACACTCTCAGGTCCCATTAACACCCAATCACCTCTCGTTCGACACTCGTCTGTGGCGAGTTCCATGTTAATGGTTGTTAATAACCTACAGGAATGATTGAGGATGTCCGACTTGCCAATCGCACAAGAGGCTCTTTTGGCCTAGTGAAGAGCGTCAACCTATTGGCAATAGGTAGGTCGAGGAACCTTTCCCTGGCGCGAGAACGATCGACAACTGATATTTACAACGGCGTCAGTTTTCTGTGACTGCCCGACTGAGCTCATTTCACTGGGGCAACACTTTCGCCCAATCATGACTTAATTCGCTTACTTTGGGATTTAAGTAGGAGATGTTACATATCGGAACATCCCTAAGTTGTTTCCGGCTCCTGCCGTCTCCTTAAACTATACCATGGAGGTTCGTCGTCGCAATTATACTACCGAAAAATGTGTTATGTTAATCGCCGGATACTTTGACCAAATTACTTTGCGGATTCATACAACAAAAACTGAGCAATCCAACGCGCTTTGTAGCTTAAATTACATTTACATAAACGACTTTTCCTTTCATTCGCCTGCAATCTGTTGCAAATAAAAAAAAATAGTAACCTGTGTGTGTAATTTAAGTTTAATCCGATGATGTAGATCCGATGATGTCATCTACTTAAATCAGTACTCTGAGCCAGAAAGCTGACAGATAATGGACAGTTTCGACAAGTCAAATTTACTAAAGCAAAGTGTTGTCTTCAATACTCTCCAATGAGGAATAGTGAAATGATGGCAAGAACCTTTAACTAATGTGGTGGGGGACAACAAGGATGATCAGATAACATTAAGTTTAAACTGACTTACTTCATCTGTTACACCACAATGATCTAGAATTTGACCAACAGTATGTTGGAAGAGGGACATCTTGTTACTCCGTGAAAACAGTGTGACAGCACCGACTGCAGCCAAATATATTTGGCTGTTCCTTCTGTTAAGCAACTCAGGATATTATGGAATAGAGGTGCTTAAACTTTGAACTCGAAGTCTACGCTGACAAAGTTAAGGTTTTTCAATGATGTCACACTCACTTGCCGGAGCAATGTTGGTGTATTTCCAGCCTGCAATGCGGTGCATTTAGTTTTCAGTTGTTTTAGAAAACATTCGGTAATGTCATCCTGTAGTTTGGAACAAAAAATCTTTCTTGAGATGCGCCCAACACTATCCCCTCTAGCTATTGGTCGAATAGTGTCTTTCATTTCGGGATGTCTTATTGTTCTGGTCTCGATGCCCTCTTTTTCACGCCTGTGTTGAACCTCGAAAAACATTATATTGAGGCATACATAGTATGATTAGAAGTCTATTAACAAGTGTGCACATTTTTTTTACATATTGGACCGCTATTCATTTTATCATGGATCATTGGGAATATACATGGACTTAAATGAGAATTATTTTAAAAAAGAATACTATTTTTAAAAACAGTCAATTGCCAAATTAATTGCTAATTGTAAATTTGTGATGACATTATTTTAGATGAGGTTTAGAGTGTCAGTCTATGTTTTGTAGAAAAATGCTCAGTACCCTTTGTTCATCCTGAGAATAGTTGCACACTTCCAGTGAACAGACTTCTGGCATAATGTAATTGTTTGTTTGTTTGATTAATTAATTAATTGATTGATTGATAACTTGGTGTTATCAACATCGTCCTCAAGGGCATTTCATTTATATTACGGCGGTTTGTTTGATTGAGGTTTAAGGTTATTTAACTGGGTGTCAACCCAGTGGGTGACGGAAACCACCCTCAACACCACTGGTAACAAATAATGACAAGTGGAAGACAATCAGAGGACGCAAAATATTGCGCAATAAGACAAAGTGTGCAAGTTAACAGTGCTAGACCCCACGACAGATCGGCTTTGTGTTGCCCCTTAGTTCTGAGAGCACCACGCCACCAGGGCAAGAAAGCTCCCTCAAACGGCTGATGGCATGATGTAATTAAATACAAAACTATTGACACGTTGAACATATTAATAAACTTCATTTGACTAATAACCATGCAACATGCAGCCATGAGTTATGACACCCAGCCAAGTCGCATTATTTTATTGACACCCAGGAATTTAACATTTAATTTCCTTTTTGTACTCACATACATAATTATGCCCTGGGCTGAAAAGTTGTTTCCTGGTCATTCTAGTTGATTGTGAGGCACCTTGTGGGTTCACCATGCAGTGTGGCTGATCATGATATGATATTTCTGTAATATGAATTGCACACTGTAAACAATATCTAGCACATGCAGGCATTAAGGTAAAAGACATTGCCATTATTCCTCAACATTATTGTTCAACATCATGCTTAATGAATTTAACAATCGATGCAATTCTAATATATGTATTATAAAAATTGAATTTGGTATGTACATGTCACTATAGTATAGTACTATAATTGATACATATATAATATATATGTTTGCAAAGATTAATCCCTCTGACACAGGGATGTTGATTAATGTAAAAAAAATATATAAGACATGATATTATGTTCTAGAGAAACTTTCAGAGACAAGGGTTTCAATGGATCTTAATATGCAATTGTTACTGGTAACCTTTATACATCTCGAGAGAAGGGGGTAATTATTCATATGTAGTTGTTTGCAGGATAAAGGGCATATGCCGCATGAAGCATACTCTTTTCACATGTAATGTGTTTTCAACTTTAGACCCTTGTAGATCTATTAAATAGGCATTGTGGAAAAAATAAACAAAGCTGTCTGAAACTCAAACTTTATATGCAAGATTTCATGAGAAATCTGTATGAACAATGCCATTTCAGTCAAATAAAGCGTTACTAAAAAATAGTGCTGAAAATTGAGATCTTTATAATTTTTCCCAGGTAAAATTGCCATATCTTTGTGAGAAAAAAAAGTAACCAAAACTGTGTGAAATTTTAACTTGATCTGTACATGTAAATTGTCGTAAGAAATCTGTATACAATATCTCAGTTCAATTCATTGCAGAGTTGTAACTCAGAACTCCAACTTTGGTCAAAATGGCCAAACATTGCAAACCAATTAACAAAGCTGTGTGAAACTCAGCCTTGATCTGTATGCTGTCACAATAAAGCTTTATACAAACTTTCATTCCAATCCACTGAAGCCTTTCCTAAAAAAAATGTGGAAAACTGATTGCATTACAGACAGACAGAGGTCTTTGTCTCTGTAGATTCTAAATACTTTCATTATATTATAACAGGTGTCTGTGAGAGAAGTTTAGATAATTTAGGTACAAGTTTTTGATATTTATATAAGCAGATTATAAATACTACCTTTGATAAATATAACAGTAATTTCAATAGAATAATTTCCAAACTTAGTTCTAAAGAAACAAACCTTGTCACAGGTTACCATTGTATCAATAGGACTTACAAGAACTCTTCCTAGGGAAGGCAGACTTTCCTGACTCTGGGGCTGTCACATACACAGTTTCAGACAGTGACTCAATTACCACCTCTATTGAAACCTGAAGGCAGGCTACAGACAGTGAATGTACACACACATACAATTAAATGGTTAGTACCCAATCACTGCAATGTTGTATAATTTTACTGGTGCAGTCTTCTGACTACAATAGTTTGCCTATTGTTGCTTTTAGCCAGTTTGGCATAATGCTGAAATAAACGATTTGTTTGTTTCTTGATTGAAATTTTATAAATGTCATACTTAAGGCTATTTCATAGAAGTTCCGCAATACATTCCAACGAAAATAACCACAAAATTCGAGAAAATCAGAATTGAAATTTACCGGCATCTCACTGGTGGTATCCATCGGATTTGATTCCTTGAAGATACCTTTGAGGGCAGCAGTACTCGCACTTGGTGCAGGTAGAAACCGTTTTGGCTTTCTTATTGTTGGGGTACGGCTAAACATCCTTCGCTTTAATAATACTGGGTTTTTTTTGGTATGACCGGTTCTTTCTCTGTAAACAAAAATTCTCCATATTATCTGGCTGGGGCTTGCAAAATCACTCTCCTGCCAAACTTTCTACAATGGATAGAATCTAGTGCTAAACGTGACCAGGCCTGGATTGGATGTATTGGTACAGTTACTGTGTTGATAGTGTGGCACCATTTAAGAGCCTCCGTCAATGAAAAAAACAGCCTTTACCACTCTGACACTCTCACAAATTGTAATCTAATCTGCCAAGGACAATGTGTATAATCATAATGTAATACAATAATTGTGTACACAAATTTAAGCTGAATTACCACCGACAATAAGTCAAAGAGTTGAGGCGGGTGGTTGGAGGGAGCTTTGTGTTGCCCTGGTGCTCTCTGTTGTCTAGCACTGTTAATGTGCCAACTTTGTTTTATTGCACCACGTATTATACATGCCATGTGTGTCTTTTGTACAGGTATCTCGTCATTGTTTGTTACAAGTGGTGTCGAAAGTGGTTTTCTTCACTTCGCTGGGATGTCCTTTGAGTGAAATAGCCTTAAGTACGGCGTAAAACCCCATGCAAACAAACAAACACAGGGTTGATAATCATATTCCAATGCTGAGAATGTATAGACTACTAGTTGTTAATTGAGTTGTTTAAACATAGATGTGCCCGTACTCAGCTTTGACTTGAGAACTTGAAGAGATTTTTGCTTTTATTAAATTAACAATATCCTGTTTTTCCTGAAAAAAAAAGAAGAAGTATGTGTTGTGGTAAAAATAAATCTGGGTACAATATAAGTCTGCCTTTTTATAATAAAAGTGGTTTTGGCAGGGGTTGTGATACATGTACAGTATCTGTTCAGCTAATGTATTTTTTATAAATTATGAAGTGAGAAAAATTTGCTTACCTCCACCGGGAATTGAACCTGGGACCTTTGGTTTCAGCTAATATATGACATAAAATGTATTTAGTTGCTTATCTAATTGATTGTATTTAATTACACTACAAAAAATGAACTTGTCCTAGTATACATTACAAGTAGACCTATGGCTTCAAGACCTAAACATCTGATTAAAATATTCACGTGAGGTAAAGGTCAGCTACACTTTAAATACGGTCATAAGGACTCAGGACTTTGTTGCAGCAACAACATTCCTCCATCATTATTCATATTCAGCATTATGATCTATTATCCACGAAATGTCACTTGAATCTCCAAACGTAGAGTAAAAAATGAGAGTTCTTACTGTTTGCAGAGCTTCAGCTTTGTTGACAATTTTCTTCATTTGCTCAATTCAGCATGGCATGCTAAGCAAATACACATTGATAATCCATCCAATGGCTGGCAAACATATCCCAGTTTATTGGCTAACTGTTTTTTCAAGTTTGAAAGAAGTTGAAAATATTAGCCTTCTTCGTATTATCGCCAAGTCATTTTCACATATGCGGCAAAACACCGATTCCGCCTGCTTCGCGGCCATGTTTATTTCAATTTTTATCACTTTCCGGAATGGGCGGGGCATTATTTGTAACGCGGCAGCTGATTCCTGTATCCATTTTTGCTATTTTTTTACTCTGTCTCTGTCTGACCACCGAAAGGCACTGTCCGTGGCAAAGGTGATATCATATCTAGTTTGCGGTGATATATCAACCATGCTTCGGGGAGATGTCAGTTTATATACACGACGTACAAGTCAATGTTAAACTACACTCCTGTTTTAAAACTAAGACTTAGAGCGCTTTGTCTTACACACGACATGACAGCTCAGGTGGGACTACCCCTTAAAACTCGTTCACCCCACCACTCTACTTCTCCCCGTTCCCTTGATTCCAGGAATCCCAGTTAAAGAAATACACCTAACAAAACAGAGGCGCTCAATCCAATAGACTTCGCTTACGTCCGCGCTCACTAGATAAAACAAGTCGCAGAAGTCGATGTGGCCTCATTCTCTACAACCTACAGCACGATGAGTAAACCTGAACTACCCGACCTTGACCAGCCTCGTCGCCGTGTGCGTCAAAACCGTGCTTGCTGACACAGGAGGAGCCAGCCGCTTGCAACTCCTGTACATAAATAGTAACAAGCCTTCCATATTCTGTACAGGAGGTGCAGCCGGCACCGCCTGTACATAAATAGTAACAAACCTTCCTTATTATGTGCAGGCGGGGCCAGTACATAAATAGTAACAAACAAGGGGATATAACCACCTGCCGATTGCCCTAAAACGCTACTTATTTAGTACACAACGGACGCTAACTGAGCTGCTCTTTATACACTACTTACATAACACATTGCATTTTTATTTTCTTGTTCCAAAGATAGATAGGAGACTTCAGTACAGAGTGGACGTGTCTTGTCTATGCTTTCTGTGCTCAGTTTAAATCCTCTTGCGTTTTTGTCATCCTGCTTGTAAGGTTTGTATATATTGTATTGTTGTGGATTCTGTGTTTAGTGGTAATAATTGGGGTTTACTTATTTCATTTTTTTATTTTTTTGTTGTTAGAATAGATATTTTGATAGGGGTTATTTTGTTAGGGCTATTCTAGGGCGTAGGCTTTTTGATTGCATGTGCACTGTACATATGTTCTGCACTATTACGTGGGCGTCTTTTGTCTTTCTTTTCCCATACTCTGAGCAACCCCAGAGGAACTAACCTCCTATCCTTTGTGCTGTTGTCCGTTTCGTCTTGCACGAATTTTCTTGGGGTTATTTTGTGTTCTCTCTAAGCATGAAATCGGATATTACAGGTAGTGGGGTAGACTCAATGTAGGTGTTTGTCACAAGGAGTGGTAAACGTCGTTTAAAAACCTCTCGAACAGACACCTCTGAATGTGTTTATGAATGCTCTTGGTACCCGCTCTCTTGTGACTGTTAGCCCGATAAAGCTCGGTAAAGCTCTCCATTAAGACTAGGTAATGTAAAATGGGTCTCCAAACTATCTGATGGAACCCTACGTGTGGAATGTTCTCGTGCAAAGCAAATAAAATTACTCTTACGTTTAACTTCTCTACTTGGAATGTTACCAAAACTTAATTTTAATGTATGTCCAAATCTAGATTCTTCTTAATGCTACAATTGTGGCGGAGAACACAGCGCTGCCTATGGCGGATGTCCGTCACGCAAGGGGGCAAATAAAGTACAGTATGTGAAGGTCGTAAAGAAAATCTCCGTCTCTGAAGCCCTACGATCTGTTAGATCGGAATCTGAGACAGGCCCGCCTATCATCTACACCCAATCCTCTAGTCCATACTCAGCCAATGACCCCTCGTAATGTTGTGCATGTTGTCACTGAAACACCGCCTAGCCAGCTCCCCGTCCAACGCCTGTATCTACAAGCACGCAAATGGACGTTGATAATTCTTCTCAAACCCAATCTCTTACTGACGATTTAATAACAAAGCTTGTTGCCTTCATAACTGAGTGAATGTTTGTTTTTCTTAAAGTTGAAAGGAAAGGGGAAAATTTGGAACAGATAGTATCATCCGCCAGCAGATATCTTGGTGGAGATGTGATTTCAATGTCCGCTCTTATTTCTACTCTTAAATCTGGTCAACCAAACTTAAATTAATTATGGGTCAAGGCTTACTTTTCTATTTATAATGGCTTTCTTCCTATTTCACCAAAATATACAGAGTTTGTACTCGCATGGCCAAGAAATTTACATGCATAATTTACCAAATGACATTTGTTTACAGGAAACTGTTTTGAAACAACCTTAACAGTTTAATCTTCCAGGCTATGTTGCGGTGAGAAAAGATCGAGTTGGCAACAGGGGTGGTTTGATTATGTTTATAAAAAAAATGGTATATCTTACACTGTAACTGACTTACCTTCATTAAATTCCTTTGAATGTCGGTGTATATCTCTGTCCATAAACACCGATACCCCAGTGAATATCATTAACCTACAATCGGTTGGATCCAAATTTAATTACATCTCTTGTCAAATCTGTTCAAGAGCCTTTCATCGTGTGTGGCGACTTCAATGCCATAATTAAAGATAGTGTAGACTCCCACAATATGGTTATATTAAATGACGGGACTAGTACCCGACTGAATATTACTACTGGTAATATCTCCTGTCTAGATCTGACATTGTGTAGTCCTGAAGTTAGTCCTGGATTTGTTTGGCACTTTGATCAGGAAGCCGCTTGTGCCAGTGACCACTTCCCTGTTCGTGCCTACTTTAAGTGGTCTGCGCATGTTAATTCCACTCAGGGGTTCCCAAGATGGAAATTACGAAACGCTGATTGGCCTATGTTTGCTTTAGAGTGTTATGTATGTTAAATGATGATAATGTAGAAATATTCTATGACAATGTTGTTGATTCTATAAATGCTGCAGCTCAGAAGTCTATCCAGAGCTCGTCGGGGAAGTCCTGCGTTGAAAAATCGGTTCTCTGGTGGACTGTGGATTGTGACGAGGCAGCCAAGGCTAGGAAGAGCGCAAAGAACAAATCATGTAGGTCTCTACTTTACAAGGGCATATTAGATTATAAAAGAAAGAAAGCTAAAGACAAAAATTTAATTAAAGCTGCTTCATTAACGAAAGAACATCCCTTAAGAAAGTATGGGATAAGGTAGGGGCCATAAGAGGTTCTCCATCTACTGTTCCTCTGCCATCTCTGAAAGTAAACGGTCATACTGATACAGGGAAAACCAAGAAAGCTGACATGTTAGCTGATCGGTGCCTTTGTTAGTAGCAGTGGTAATTTTTTCCCTAACTTTTTGTCTCATAAAAATGATATAGAATCCTCAACTGACTTTATTAACCTTATTTGACGATATTTAGATTAATGCTGATGTTTCTGTGGCAGAATCAAAACAAGCTGTTATTTCCACCCAAAATCAGCTCTCCAGGGGAAGATAAGGTTAGTAATAGTATGGTTCGTCATCTGCCAGAATCCTGTCTACAGATTCTCCTTCTCCTATGCAATCGTGTCTGGTGTTAATGGACTATGCCTCTAGCATGGGGCAGAGCTGTGGCAGTTCCGGTTTTCAAGCCAGGCAAACCTGCGTCTGACCCCGCTTCTTATACACCAATATCGCTAACAAGTACCCTTTGTAAAGTAATGCAAAGACTTGTAAACTCTAGACTTACGTAGTATCTAGAGAAATACAATCTCTTATCCAGTGCCTAGAGAGGATTCAGACGCAGGCGTTGTACAACTGACCATGTGGCACCTTTAGAAACCGATATAAGAAATTCTCTGAACAACAAAGATTCTGTTTTGGCGGTTTTTCTCAATGTAAAGAAAGCGTACGACATGGTTTGAAGGAAGTGTGTATTGGTAAATCTAAATCAAATTGGTGTTTGAGGGAATACGATAGCATGGGTGGGAAATTTCCTTTTCAACAGATTAAAGTAAGGGTAGGTAACTTGGTCTCAAAATTAGTCCGTCTTGAAAATGGAACTTCCCAAGGAAGCGTAATTTCGCCGACATAATTTAATATAATGATCAATGTAATTAATAGTAAAGTGAAAAGCCGATTATTTGCAGATGATAAAGTTGTCTGGTTTTGTTGTTGTAATCTCAAAGTTGCACATCGGTATATCCAGCAGGCAGACCTCGATATATCTGATTGGGGGAGACAGTGGGGCTTCCGGTTTTCGTCTACGAAGTCAGCAGCTGTGATCCTCACAAGAAAACGTAATATCCCAGAGTCCACTTTGAAATTTTACAATTCTCTTCTCAAAGTATCAGGTTCTTTTAAATATCTGGGAGTTACTTTTGATAAAAGTTTGACTTGGGGTAAGCACATTGATACTGTTGTTTTAAAATGTTCAAAGGCAATAAACCTAATGCGATCAGTTTCAGGTTCGTCTTGGGGAGCTGACAATAAATGTTTACGACTATTATATCGATCTTGGATTTTGTCCAGAATAGATAACTGTTGTGAGGTGTATAGTTCCGCTTCAAGGTGTATTTGTAAAAACACTTGCATCTCTGCAGTATCAGGCACTGCGAATTTGTACAGGATCTGTAAAGGGAACGTCGCTTCACGTGCTACAGGTGGCCCGTGGCGAATTCCCTTTATCCGTTAGAAGAAAGTTGAAAAATTTCAAGTTTGCTAAAAAGCTGTATGCTGCAACAAATAATTTCATGTGGCAGCGGTCGTCTCCTCTTATATTTGAAGTAATGATATTAATATCTAATTTATGCTCAGAAGGTGTTGAGGTGTGCCTTGTCTGGGTGCCGGCTCCTGTCGGGATCCCAGGTAATGAAGGGGCTGACAGGATGACAAAGACAGCGTTAACGCTTGATAATATCACTATACCTGTAAAGTTACAAATTAATGAAACGTACTCTTCTTTTAAAGATTATTTTAACACAATGTGGCAAAACATCTGGGAAACTGGAAACGATGGCAGATTTTGCTATTCTTTTCAACCTTCAGTTCGTAATGGGTTTTTTTTTTCCAATTATCTAATCGTAAATGTGATGTTTATTTTTTTTAGAATTATTTCCGGTGTTTGCTCTCCAACGTTACCGTTATTACTTCCAAAATATAAAAGAAAAATTGACCAGTACTACATGTAATTAGATTGTCTTTGCTAGAATTATGACACAGGAAGATTGGGAAACCGATGGTACTAGAAATGTAGGCCTGCCGCACGCGAGAGGAACTGACTAAGCTCCCTGCCTCCAGAATCCGGCAGCTCGGCATCTCACTACTTCTTGCACGGCAAACGAAAGCTATCGCCTGAGCAAACCGCGGCACTATCTGTATCCCGTGACTACCATGCTGATGTCACGTGATACGGCAACGCGTTTCTATTGGTGAGTTGCTTTTTCTAGCTCAGTTGTTGTCTTACGACGTCCGCAAACGGTGAGTTTTTGGCCTGGCGAGGCAGAAAATATCAAACGATAGATATTTTCCCCACGGACTTTCGAGGCAATTCACTGAAACTTAAGCGCACACGGGGGAAACAGCTGAGCTGCCAGTTCCTCTCGTGTGAGGCAGGTTCCTGAGGAGGATGAACAAACTATCATTCATAACTCGAATAGTATAAAGTTACCTCTGTCTTGGGTAGCCTGATAGCTAGCCACTCCAGGTACATATGCAAATGATCATTCATCCCATGCTAAGATCCCCACACCCGATACTGATTCGGTCCAAAGCCTGAATGGAATTTCGACCTCTGGAGGTTTGGATATAATTATCTGATTAAGGAAGGATATAATACTCATAATATGTTGCTTCCAAACCTCTGCAAGTGAGGTGAAAAAGCTGGCCGATCTAATAGACTCCATAATGAATAATGAAATAAGAGTTTATGGAAAAGGAATTATTAGATTCGGATAAGGTTTAAGCTTAGTGCACTATTGTTTACTCACTAGAGATTTATGCAGTACAAATATTACTTCTGTTTAGCTTGAATAGGTAAACAGAGAGATTTAAACATCAAGAGGACAAGGAATCCAACATGGACAATAGGCCTCTGTCGTCAAACCACCTGCTTATGAACGTTCAACGTTTGGATAACATTGAGAAAAGATCATGCAAGTCATCTTTAGATCGAGGCCAAAACAAACGGGATGGAAACTGATGATGCAGCAGAGACCAAGCAGTACATCTAGTATCGACGATTCCTGTAACTGCCAACGACTTGGGGCTCAGCCAGTCAGTAGTCCGGGTGTTACAAGATGAATGGTGGGTGAGTGTTATGAAACCGATATAATGCAAGTGGAAAAACTTGTGTTTCGTACAGCTGGCTCAATGGTGACTACCGTTTCTGAAAACATCTTCACCCCTGCCCTAAGTAATCCTTCTCATCTTTCTAACCGTAGATGTAAACCGACTTCCATACCTTTGATATCTTGAAGGAGATATAAGGATTACTTGGACGGCAATATCCACACCCGTCTTATTTGATTCACAGCCTATAATGTATCTGTACCAGTGATAGTTGGAACCCGTGTAATTAAAGTCTTCATGCAAGAAAAGTTACAGACAAGCAATCTGGTCTCTGGAATTTAGCTTCTCGTAAAGTGTAAGGACTCATCGAGCAGTCAGGTCGTCAAACAAGAGCACCATAAGGTAAAACCGTATGTAAATGTGAGTGTATAGTGTAAAGGATCCTCCTTATATGAATCGAATGATCATCGCTGTAAAAGCCCAACTTGGACGACCTTAATCTAGTTGATCCAATGAACAATTTGACATAATAAAGCAGTAAAGAAACTATGAAAAAACTCATTTTGACCTTCACAATTTTTCGACTTTAATGAAGTCATCGCCAAGAACTCATGTTTTACCTTCTGATGACTTAATTAGTCGAAATAGTGAGAACGTTCAAAATGCGTCTTTTTGGAGTTTCTTTACTCCTGTATTTGGACCACTTTATAGCTTGAGGATTAATGGTCAACTAGTTAATCTCGAATAAACTGGTTATATTGCTAGAGTTTCTGTACGCCTATGTAATCTCTCTTTTAATAGCATTGCACTTTCGGCCAAGCAACAATATGTGAGTTTAAGGCAGTATAAATTCTTGACGCCGGGGTGTCTAGGGATCCTATTCATCTCAGCATATGTCAATCAGGCGTTGGTGAATTCTTCATCCACTTTAGGGAAAATCCTAATTCAGTTAGACACATAAATACCTTTACACATGAAATA
Source organism: Cryptochiton stelleri (assembly GCA_031471745.1). Classification (NCBI taxonomy): domain Eukaryota; kingdom Metazoa; phylum Mollusca; class Polyplacophora; order Chitonida; family Mopaliidae; genus Cryptochiton; species Cryptochiton stelleri. Next base: position 3,490 of record JAUELC010218288.1, on the reverse strand, counting down.
CATTAAATTGATAAGATTCAAGGAAGCTTATTGGAAAATACCAGCGGTTTTAAAGGATGACGTTTGGCAACACGTTAAGTAAATGATTGCATTGGGAGCCATAAGGGAATCTTCATTAAATTATTTCTTATACAAGGATATTGGTAAGTTGAACTCCATAAACAGAACAAATGTTAGACAGCTTTCTCTGTTTGTCCAGTCGTTTTTACGAATGTGATCTTGTGCCGTTGTGCCAAACTAATGATCCGCTAATATTTGAACGGCTTTATGGAAACTTGTTTGAGGGACGCTCATTCAAAGCAGGGTAAATTGGTGCCTTGTAGTTTTCCCTACAAGAACACTTAATTCGTTCAGAAATGTGTCAGTTCTGGGGATTCTCGGGCTATATGTACTGCCACTGTTATGTGCACGATTATGCAAAAAAAAAGAGAAAAAGATCAGTTCTGCTAGGACAACCAAAGACATCCAAGATATGTAACATGCCTGCTGGATGACAATGGAGGTGTTGAACAACAGGCACGGTTTGGTAGGGTAACAGCTCTGTTAACATCCTTACCCAGACAGCAGGGTCACATGGGACCCATGTGGGGAAAGGACGGGTACATGGGCCCATATCACCCCAGTACCCTTCACATGGGGCCCATAGTAATTCAGCCCTAGTATACAGGCCCGGATTGACCCCATATGGGTCCCGGATAATAAAAAAAACTATCTAACCCTAATTTGCTAGCCCCACTTTTCCCCATCTGAGACCCATAACCTACGGTGTTTATTTTATACTTTCTTCTTGCATGTTCGATACTGCCGGATTCCTAGGAGCTATACTTTATCATACACAGAAAGGTGTATAAAATATGTTATTTAGTAATGGAATTAAGAATAACCACACTGATAAAATGGAGTTTTCGGCTGTTAAATTACCTGTCGGAGAAATTTCGGCTTTATCTACGCTAGACGTTGTTAAAGTTGACAATAACCCAATAATCTCTGAAACGGTGTACTTAACAAAAGAATGTTGAAAACTGGTTTCGAGATTTCGTTTCGCAGGGTCGCCATGATGACAAAGGATACCAAGGCACAAGTAGGACGCGGGGACTGGTTGTATCGATACGGATCGGGGAATTCGACGACAAAAGATTCCACGCCTGACATAGTCTCTATCCTATTCAACTTCCCCACTACTCAGCTAATGGAATTGGTGTGCATAACTTATCTATAGTTGCAGTCTTCAAAAGGTGGGAAGGATAGCATCTTGTTGATTACACACGACTTTAGACGTTATGTTGAAGCATTTCCAATTCAAAAATTAACAACGGCTAATAATATCAACAAACTCTTTTTTTCTGTGAAACTACTTTAGGCGAAGATCAGAAATCAGACTGGAAATGATTCTTTCCTCAGCTGGACCAAGGCTGAGGTAATAAAGCATGACGGTCGACGATCCGTGCAACTATTGATGTTTACCTTGACACATGCCCTCATGACAAGGAGAAATGCCAACGATGTTTGCTTTGAATCTGAAGATTGTTTGTTTAAATGGTGTTTAGCGTCGTACGCAACGGTTTTTGACTTATATAAATATGAAGACGGAATGTCCATTTTCGACTGTCTTGCTTTATACGACCCCCCCAAAAAACGGGAGGACACCTCGTAGAAATCACTGCCTTTTAGCTGTTAATAATATATTTGATACTTTGACATGTGTTTCACCTGGTTGAGTTTAGCGGTTTTTCGTTTGAATGTGTGATTCTCGCACTTGAACTAACTTTCGATTTTGTTAGAAAGAGAGAGTGTATCCAGTATTCATGATTCAGGGATGAACCAGACACATGTTTCTTTGTGCATAATTGGTGCGAGTTTATCAAACAATCGCGTTTGCTGTTCATTGATTTTGGAAAATTAGCTCCACACGTGTCCGCCTGTAGTTACTGTGTAGCCTATTTGTAATGTCCCTGGGAATGAAGTTCACTGGTCACGCAATTTTTCTGGTTTGAATAAATTAAAATCTTGTGAAGCTTTTTCCTTGGGATTAGTGTCGATTTCGTAGTGGGTAATGGTTTCTTTGCTTGAAAGATTCGTAAATAAGTTGTGAGCTTACGCACAGTACTGTATATTAAAAGCACAGGCATGCATTTTTAAGTTTATTTCAAATTCCGAAGTAACTTTGTCCTGATTAGCAAATGCACCCAAAACTTATTCCTTTTGATAAAGTATTCTACGCCTCAGGAGCCGCGGACTATCGTAGCGTGAAATTAATATCGCCACTCGTCTTAATAAAATATCGAAACCTTTAGGCCATACGACCGTAATGCGTTGTCTGTAGTCTACTTTCTTTGTTTAATTTTGTTGTGATTACTTCGGCAGACCTGTCTCCTAATTCCCAAGTGTATTTTTAAACAGCGTCTTATGTTTTAATGCAATAGCAATACACCAATATTTACTTCTCTCGAGTCTGCATATCTCAGTTACCAGAAGATATTATCTGGAAGGCGAGCGGCTGTTGTTTTTTTTTGTTGTTTGAGGGTGGGGGGCTTTCTGTGCCCTGGTTCTCGCTGAGGCGATCTGTTGTGATGTCTTGTTAAACTGTACATTTGATCAAGTTGATCAAGTTGTGGTAGCACCATGTTTTGCGTCCTCTAGATTGTCATTGTATCTAAATGTCGTCGTGTGTTACCGGAAGTCTATTAACCAGAAGTGTGCAGCGCCCATTGTACCATTTCAACGGTACTGTGTTTTCTGGCCAGCTTAAATCGTTCCATGTCACGTAGGTTGCGCAGGAGATATTATATTTATCCATTCCGTGCTGTGTAATTTTCGAAATCAAATAGTGAACCCCGGGTAATAAACAAATAGCTAAAAGGGGCTATAGGCGTTATTAAAACCATTAAGTTGCAAGCGATTCACGAGCGTATAGTGATGGTGTATGCCAATGGCAGTAAGACTACAAATAAATGGATTTAGGTTCCAAAATGTAAATCATATTTTGTTTTCCGTGGCAGCATGAATGGGAATCCGCAACCAAAGGCAGGTTATAGGTTGGCTAGATTAGTCTAGCCTATACAATATGCAGGGGTGGTTCTTTCACAATTCTTCATTATTCCACTTTTATCTCCGCCCTACAAGCTTGTATATCATCTGTCCAGTTGGCGAGAAACTTTTTAACCTTTTTTGCAGAAAATATAATCGCCCGAAAAACAATCGGCCACGGACAGTGCTTTATTGTTCTACTTTCCGCTAAAATATGAAAACACTGTTCCGGTATCATCAGTCCAGGTTTGGAAAACAATATTAGAGAAAAAAATCAGTCAATCTGGACCATGAATTATGGAGGGAAATGAGCCACTCGCCCAAGGAATTTTCAGCAATTTTATTTTTTATATAAATCAGCACCAACCCCAGCAAACCACCGTTCCCCGACGTTTATACGGGGAGATCAACTCAACACCCAAGCCGGCTAAATTCCAGGTGGTGGATCAAGTACGCATCAGTA
>JAUELC010218066.1:0-10657 GCA_031471745.1 Cryptochiton stelleri | reverse complement strand
TAACATATGTGTACAAAATTGTAAGTATCATTTTTGAATTTCATTTTGCGTTTCTTTTTTTGAAGAGTGTATATATAATACCGCGCCATCACTTCGTTAATAGTACGCTACTGCAAACATGCTGCCAATCTTTATTAAGTGTACAATGTAGTCACCTGAATGTTGTCAGACGACACACGAGGAGCCACTTTCACAAAAGGTCGTACGACAAAAAAATATCGTACGACAATTTTACGTATAGAGTTTAACGTAACGTAAATTGATCGTACGATATCTTTTTGTCGTACGACATTTTGTGAAAGCTTCTCAGATGTTGTACTTCTACTAGCAGTGGCGAGGGTGCTAACGTGGATAGATTATCCAGTCCCCACTTTTGTTTCTGTGTGGCCCCATATCTAGGCATTTGTGTAATTGTTATATAGGCCTACCAAGTAGGGGAAGGTGGGTCAAAATGGCTATCTCAAGCTTTCTGCCTAACTTAACAAAAAGTGGAACAAGAGTAAAAGGCGGGTCATGGTATTTTCGAACCGTATATTCATAACGAACAAAATGCACTCCATTGCTCGGTTTAGGTTAATATGTATTGGTACTTTTGTACAACGATGTATGTTCACAATTAACAGAAAGTCGTCTGTTAGTGAATTCGAATTTATTTAACGGAACAACATATACAACACGTACAAAACTCTCACGTCCGCTCTTAGAGTCTACTCGTCAGTCCAATTTCCAGTACCGTAGAACTGCTAATTAAATCACCAACTCACAACGGGTTGATCAAAATAAACCTAGACTATGGGGAAAATTGACCATCAATTAACAAAGCATATTAACATGACAGAAAGTTTATCTGACTGTTCCACTACATTAATTCAGTCAACTGGACTTCAAAATATAAAGAAACATTATTAGGTTAATTGTCATAGAAATTCAAAATTGAACCTGTAAATATTAAATTATTGGGGGCCAAATTGTCACTTTATCCGGAATTGAATGAGAGAGATCCGTAAATAATCAATGACCTAGTGAGGGGCAAAACGGACTAGGGAATCATTTTGCCCCCTGACATATGGGCTGTTTTGCCCCGCGATGGATATGAAGAAATCATGACCGTATTACCAATTCTTGCACACGTGTTTTGGTTGACAGTTCAAACAATCATTCTCGGTCCCCGAATAATACCCAATTAATACCCACACAGTTTAACTCGAATCTAGGGACCACTGAGCCTTTACTACAGACATGTGTTTTCTAGTAGACCTATTATTAGAGCAGACTACTATCCTAAAATTTCATCACGGTCTAGCTCAAAACCAAAACTTCATTTTCCCGGCGAAAATATTGTTACTTACTGACCATGCCCAGATGTACAACGGTGTGTGACAGTCGATAGTTAACAGCAGCTGTAGACGGAGATTTCAATGGTGGGCCATATGACCGTAGGGGGCCATTTTTGTACCTCCTACCCCTATTTTCAGAATTGCGGGAAAATGTATGTTTAAGATAGCGGGATTTTCCGTACTTTTGATAAAAAGTGGTTAAAAGTACAAAACTTACAACAATTCCTTTTGTGACACTGAATCTAAAGTGCAATGCCCAAAATAGCTCAGATCTCTGCTATGTACTTCCTCACTTCCAAAAACTTTAAAAAGGGGTAAAAATAGCACTATTATTAATATCATAATAAATCTAAATTCCATTGCCCAAAATAGCTGAGATTTATTTTCTTCACCTTCCTCACTTCAAAAGCTTCCGGGGCCCCTGCATGGTCGCTTTTTGGGGTCCTATTTCTGACTTGTGGTAAAAAATAGGGTAAAAATAGCAACATGTAAGGCCTTTCAATCTTAATTCCACTACCCCAAATAGCTGAAATATATGTCTACGCTTTCTCGTTTCCAGAGCTTGGCCCCTGGACCCTCGCCCGTTGGGATGGGAGTGTCTCCCCCCCACCGTAGTTCAGCATTCAGACTGCCCGCCCAGCCCGACAGTCTACGCCTCAGCCATTCAGTTGACAACCGACGTGCCGTGCAGTTAGTCTGAGTGACGGCTAGCCGGCCCCAATGGGTGAAGGAACCCACCCTCGTATGACACTGGCAACAAACAATGGCAAGAAAATTGCAGGACGCAAAACATGGTGCAAGAAAACAAAGCGTGGAATTTACAATGGAAGACACGCAAACAGATTGAGATCCTATTTCCATTTTAGGTCGAGGAGCACCAGGGCACCCGGAGCATTCCACCGGCCATAAAAATCATGACGTAACACATGAATCTTACTTTGATAAATTTATATATTAAAAATATTTATGGTATGCATGCATGATAGACTAAAATGAGTCACTTAGAAATAGGGAATTTCACTTGAGTGCGAGCACTGTCTGGAAAGTTTCTCATTATTCTGTTATAACCATTGACTGGAATTGCACAAGATAGATGTTTCTTTAGCACCACGTGTTTCCAAAACGCAAACAAAAAGAGCGGATCACTGCAAATACAATTGGAAAGATTCGCTCTGCCCAACCTTTTCGAAAAAGTCTTCAATCGTTACCAACATATATCGCATTAGCTAAGTAAACAGAGTGTATTGTGGTCTGCAGCCCATAATACGCGATGTTTACTTAGCTAATATCGCATGCGAAACTACATTTCGAATCATCTTTCCCACTGCACAGATCGATAATGCCAGAAATACAAATAACATTTTAACTGGGTTTGGTGATATATGCTACCCATATTGTCCAATCGCCATTTTTAAAATCCGCAGGCGTTCTGTTGCAACTCGATCCACTTCTGCTTGTCTTGCTTCAACTCTTGCCTCTGCCATTTTTGTTGTCACCATTTCTTGGCGCGCACTAAGCAGACGAAAGTGTTCAGTGGCAGCACGCATGCGCTTCCAAAACCCGTCCAGTGACGTCAGAGCTCTCTTTGATTGGTTCAACTGCAGGTTTGTTTTGTGTCTTAAAAAAAAAATAAACGGTGTATTACGCTCACACATCACAATGAACTGACATCAAACGTACATTCAAGTTTAAGAAAGCAACTTGTAGAAAAATGAAATCGCGAAAGCTGCATAGGTTAAATATTTCCAGGAGATGGCAAATTCTCCAATGTAAACAGCTGGGCCTATATATGTCAGTGGATGAAGCTGAACAGCTGAACGGAGAGAACCTAATACACCATTTGAATATCTCACTTTCATATTAGAAATTACACCCAGACCACAGTCTCATAACTCAAATGATATGATGTAAAGTTGCAGCCAGTTACACGCAGACTTAACGTCGGATATTATTCCACGTCACCACGTCCTGTTGAAAGTCGTAATATTTAATGGAAGATATTTTCAACTGACAGCGGGTTTATTAGTTATTGACGTTTTTCTAAGGATATATTGACTTTTATGACCGCCCTTAAGCTCATACACCTTTTATAATCCGTCAACAAAATTCGTAATGTTTCGATTTGGCCAATTGGCCGGGGTAATGAGACCGTAGCATCCAGGAGTTGAAACAACTCAAGTGTGATACAAAAAAAACATGGCCGACTCCGTTTCAAACTTAATTTGCTTTCTCAATTTAATAAAACTTTTAGTAGAAATCGATTTTTAGTTGTCACGAACAAAGTTTAAAACATATCTGCTTCAAAATCGTTATATTTCAATGACATTAAAATATCGGAAACATCACTTTTGGCAGCTCTTTTCGTGCACTCTCATTGGCTGTTTTCGATGCCACAGAAATCTGACAGCCTTGTAATGGTAGCGAGAGTGGACGGTTATAAAAGTCCGTACACCCTCTGAAAAACGTCAATAACTAATAACGCCGCGATCTCGGTTTCATTTCTGAATTGAGTGACACATATAAGATCCAACTGATTTTGTTTGTACCTACCTGTTTAAAAGAGTGACGTGTGAAATGGTACACTTAGGAGAGCGTTTTGACATCCGGGTAATCTTGAGAAGATGACTCAGCACTTCTTCTATTAATAACACGTACAAACAGAGAACGAGGAAACCAGCTACTGGAAACATCATAGCCAAATCACTCGTTCAGTTTTTATAATATTGATATCTCCTTTTTAGTCTATTTTGAAAAATTAGTCAGGCGTTCATGTAGGTTACTTGTGTCGATTCTCGAAACAGGTGGCATATTTCCCATCCATCAATCGTATAAGCACAATTCCTGAGCCTGTCTATTGTGAGTGTATGTGTGGGAAGTCACGAAGTCACAGAATGGCGCGAGGATGTCTTCTCGAAACCTTTAAACACCTTCATCTGGCCAACTAGTGAAAGGAACTATAAAGATGATGATCAAATAAATTGAAATGTTCAATGAACACACTTCTTATGTGTTCTCACAGGCCTATATTTTAAATGTTTGTAGGGAGGTCCTTCGTGGAAGACGAAATCTTAGTTTGGAACGAGAAACTTCTTCGTCCAATTTCCTGAGTTGTTCAATGAACACACTCCTTATGTGGTTGTTTAGAGCGTTGTCAGTCTATAATTTGAATGTTTCTTAGGGAGGTGGTTCATGTAAGACGAAATATCAGTTGGATACGAAATCTTATAAACGTCTACACTCAGTTTCTTCGTATAAGGAAACGATAAGAATTAAGGTCGATTAAATCACTTTTAAAAATGTTCTATAAGACTCTTCTTGTGTGCTTTCCAGGAAATACATGTCGTTGGTATTAAGGCATGTAAGGAGAAATCACCACCTGGTGCTAGGCCCACTATACACACTCTCCATACTGTTTCCCAGAAATGTCCTTCATATGGGAAATACAACAGGCTGGGGAAAGCTTAAACCGAGACATCTATTTCCAGTATGGATCTGGCCTGTGCAGCGTGTAAGCTTAATTACCAATCCAAACGGAACGTCAAGTTAGTAGACTGATCTCTGTCAGTCTCGGTTGAATTTTGTCTTAATCTAGAGGTTCGTGTATTAATAAGACTAATCCACTTTTACTGAAATGAAGTAGCGTCATTTTGATATCTAGGATTAGAGTACAATGAAATCCAGTAGCGTGACTATGATATCTAGGATTGGGGTACATCAATGGACATATTTCCTTCCCTCTAGCGTCTGTATATCCGTCATAAAGTATATCATTTTCTTCATAACTTGATTCAACAGCGATCATTCCACAACAGTTAGATAACAATTAATTGCTCGCTTTTCAGAATGCTATAGCTAAGCTTTTGTGTATATCCTAGCAACAGGTTTAGGACTGACGTCCTCCATACAGCTTAAACATCAGATCAAATGCTACCATGACATTTCAAGGCAACTTCTAAATGATTTGTTGGCTTTATCAGCGGTGTTTAACGTCATATACCAGAAGTAATTACACTCACAAGACGGCTGTGTTTCTTGGCCAAAGAGCGAGTCCATGCCTTAAAACTGGGAGCTGATTAGAAAATTAGTACCAAATACACACAGACACCGTTATGTGATTGTATACTAATAAAAATTATATACTATTTCAATGTACGTACACCTTCAGAAGATACGATAAGACTCAGTCCCAGACCTACATCATGTTACGGACAAAAGCTCGTCTTCGGTTGGCACAAAACGGTTAGGAACACAGAAACGGTACATGATCCATGTGGCCTATATTTCGGTCAGGAAAAAAGGTTTGGTTTGGGGAGATTGCGACAAAGGGATTTATGTCCCCCTAGGGACCTTTAGATAATGATCGGATTGGCGGTATGCTGTCTTTGATTTTAAACCCAAAGGAAACTGAATCTGCACTGTAGATATTGATTTTGGTTTGATAGAGTCTATTCATCTACTGCGCTGTAGGCTGATATTTTAATGAAATTAATACACATATTATGTTCGCCTATGATAGCTTTTAATGTCATTTATAGTTGTGACTAGCTCGGCACCAATTGTTTGAGCCTGATTTTCGCAACCAAGAACCATATATATGTTCACGCCGGCCAACTATTTCTGTTCAAAATGATATTTGATTGTTTTTGGTTGTCGTTGGTTTAAAATCCAAATAAACCCAGCTTTGAACTGCAGAGTGTCTTTCTGACTGGCGTTATGTTTAAACTATTTAATGTCTAGCTCTGGACAGTGCTCGAGTACACTCGTTACAGTCTATTTTAAGGTCTGTTCCATGGTAATGTGTTCCACTAATCCGCATCACACTGTCTCAGAGAAGCGCAAATTTTCACTACCTTAATCGATTGATGGGTGTTTAACGCAGTGCTCAAGGGTATTTCACCTATATGATGTCCGTGTACTCCAGCGATAAAAATCCACTCTAACACAACAACAAAATGTGTAGTGTTTTGCTCAGTTAAAAAGCCAGAGGGCCAAGCACTACCTTGGAACTTGTATGGCTGTTGGCGTAATTGTTGGGCACATGCATGCATGAGGAAGGGAGCGACGTATATATGAGATGTGTCTATCTTCAAATCATTACAGAATTAGTGACACAGAAAGAAGATCGAATTGATGCTCTATAGTCTATATTGTTAGGTATGTATAGAGAGAAGGCGAACAAATCGGCAATTATAAGCCACTCCCAGGGCCAGTATCAGAACATAAAAAGCCGAATTTTCAGGTTTTCACTCGCCTTCCCCTTGCAGCCCATTAAATACTGTCTTATATAAACAGTTTTTAGTTCCCTCTAAAAACCGACTTGCCACTATGCTTAATAACAAGCACTCCCCCAGCTAATCAAAACTGATTCAAAAGCATCATGCAAATTAAACTCCAAAATGACTGGTTTCCAGCTATTCTGTTAAATTTAAACGTAAAGGCCTGAATGAGGATATGTTGGGTGTCGGCAAAACACATTATTGCATCCAAAATCAATCGTGAACTGGGCAGATATTACAGCAGAAAAACAGGGGATAAGATAACCCTTTGGTGAATACGGACAATAACTCCAATCACATCACAGGCACAATTTCATGGTTAATTGTATAGTGATATATAGCTGGATAAGATCGAAGGATTTTTGTTCATATTTATCCATTAAGGTGTACTGTCGGAGACGACAGTAATATTATCCCTGTGTGACTGTCAATCCAACGTTATAGGCTTACCTGGATTAAACCTAATACAGGTTATTCCGGCTAAGGTTGACGTTCCACTTAGAACGTTCGGCCTACTAATGATGAGTCACTTGAAAAAGCTGAACTCACACATCAAATTCCAAATATTTTCGAAATAGTCCTACATATAATTTTGAGTACCGCCATGTTGTTGTTGTTGTTGTATGCTATAGGATTGCTTTGTTTCAGGGGTCTTTGATAGTCACACGTTTTTTGCATCCAAGACCATTACTATGTATCGTCTGTAGATGTTACATTTTAGTAAACGACACGTAGCACATTCATTTATCAACATATTTCAAGGCAAGTGTTTAATGTCTCGTCGCCTTGTAGCCTACTGGTATCTAAACGCGCTCGTTAACTGAAGCCGGGGTTAAGGCAATTGCGTAATGTCACTCCTAGCTCCTTGTAATGGTATCAAAACGCTGTCGTTAATTCAATACAGATTAGGGATAATAGCATCACGACTGATACAAATTTACCATTCAACATGGCACACAGTTTACCAGCCAGCGACACGTCCTCCGATGACCGCTGTTATAAATTAGATAACCGTTCGATCCAGACTAGGTAATAATGGCATCATATAAAACACATGGCGATTTATCTCTATCCGTGAAACAACAATTTATCTACTAGTGACTCATTCTCGAAGGGAAATCATTCACAAATTAGGCCTACTTGTGCCATCTAGCTACATATATTGCGTCATCCGCAGGGTAATCTTTCACAACTTTCTTTACCAATCGCCCACATAATACATTATCCAAAAAGGGTCACTCTCCAATAAATTTATCCATGAATTCATAAGTTATATGTCTGTTGACTTGATAAGTCTTTTCAGTCAATCTATATCACCCTTTTAATGGGACTACGTGCATATCTTGAAAGAAAAGCATTGCAGACAAGCTGACACACATTACTGGACATACATTCTGTGTGTTAAATCCAAAAGCATGTAGCAATTGTATCGGATTAGACCTCGGATTATCTTGGCATCTGGAGAGAGTCTGTGTAGCCTTAATTCCTAAGAAAAACCAATGTTTCTTCCAAAACGCTGTTAGTTTTATTTGCAATCCTGATGATGCTGAGTTAGAAACAGCCAACATGACACAATACTATGCTAGAGTCTATAGATACCTGTATACTCATGGCGAATATGACCAGATTAGAACCGACAATGCAGTACAGCCGTGAAAAGAGCTGACCAGATGCTCCCTTTAAATCAATGATGTAGTTTCTTCAAAATAGCTGAAAGTTTTGTCCGTAATCTTGACGATGCCTTTGCATCATTTGTTGTTATCTCCCTTTCACAGCGCACTATATTTACTTATACGTGGAATCTCAGTCGCAGTGCCACGCCCTTCAATCAAGTATATAAAGAGGTGGACAAGAGCACAACACCCAATCGGAAATATCAATATTAAGCATCTCCATCCTATATATAGAAAAATGCAGTCTTATTTACAATACGATCGGTCAAGTAAGGCCGTGTGAAAGATTTTTAAAAGGGAAGGGGAGGAAAGGGGGAGACCTGAAAATGGGTCTGTGGGGGGCACCCTTTTTTAATTACGAAGATAACAACAAAATGGGGGCGGGCACCCTTATACTCCCTGGACACGGCCTTATTGTCAAGTACTAATTACTGAAAAATTATGCATCACATACGCAGACTTGGAAGTGAAAAATTACACATTTGTCCGAAACATTAAACTCCAATGGAAGATATACGTATATATGCTGTGTCGACTCAGTCTTAATATATAAACTCGATATAATCAGCTGTCTTCACTTCACGCTAAGATAGATGCCGACTGAACTCGGAAATGTAGACAATTGTCAACCACTAAATGTCACCATGAAGATTTATGGTTAATTGATGGTTTCATATCTGACATACATGTGCTGTTGGTGTCTTTTTTATTTTTTTATAATACCCCCCCACCCCCCCATCTGAATCTGAGCCCGGATTACCTCATCATTACACACAAGCTTAGTTGAGGAAAGAATCGATAAAATGTCTGCAGCACTGAGTTAGATAGCAATACAGATAATCGTAGAGTTTAAAGGCGATGAAAACCTGACAAATAAGTGGGTCTGATTTTATGATAGCTAGTGCGCTTAAACGGCTCAAAGCATGTAATCTCCGCGGCAAAGTCGGCCGCGGACTCTTAGTAAAACTTGCACTTAGTAAAAAAAAAAACCACAGCGGAGCTGCGGATTAATACAGGTTAATCGACAAATCTTCAATTCTGTATCTTGTTCTGAACTCAACATTAATTGTTTATGTGTATAAAATCGAAATTGTTGCATCAGACTGATCAGAGCAAATACTTTCGATTTTTAATTAATCCGGGAGCCGGTTTTTAAATAATTCGACATTTTCCACCATCTTGCCATCTCTTTGGTAACTTTAGCTTTTTGTAACTTGACTTCTGAGCGAGTTAAGTTTATGTTTCACGCATAAAAAAGTCTTAGAGAGTTCAGTTGACCAAACATTATTGGACAGTATTTGATTTGACACCCAAAGGCGGAAAGTGCAATAACTTGAAATTACACAGTTTTATATATTTAAGTTCTGTATCTTTATAAGGCTACATGTTTATGATAACTGACACTAGAGATACAGAACGCTGCATCTAAGTTGATGGCGGTATATAGACCTATTCCCCAAAATGGTGTCCAGGCTGTATGGGTTTTGTCTATTATCTAGTTAGAACCACACTAAGCATATATAGTTGCATGGTGCATATTCATCACGAAAGACGAAGTTTTATTCGCAATCCTGACAATGCTTTATATCCTCTATATCACACTACATGCATGCACTATATTTACTTATACGACGAATAACAGCTGTAGAGCCACGCCCTTCAATCATGTATATAAAGAGATGGACACGAACACAGCACCCACTAGGAAACATCCTATAGAATAGATCATATCCGATTGAATTTTATAGACAGATTGACATATGTGACGGCCAGAGGAATATATGGAATATCGGAGACATTTGAATGAACGGGGGTTAAATGGCCTACTGAATGGTAAAACGGACTATGGAATCATTTTGCCCCTTGATATATGGGCCGTCTTGCCCCACGATGGCTATGAAGAAATTATGACCGTATTACAAATTCTTGCAGGCGTGTTTTGGTTGGCAGTCCCCGAATAAAACCCAATTAATACCCACACAGTTTTACTCGAATCTAGGGACCACTGAGCCTTTATTACAGACATGTGTTTTCTAGTAGACCTTTTATTAGAGCAGACTACTGTCCTAAAATTTCAACACGGTCTAGCTCAAAACCAAAATTTTATTTTCCCGGCGAATATATTGTTACTTACTGACCATGCCCAGATGTACAACGGTGTGTGACAGTCGATAGTTTATAGGTTAAGAACCACCATTGGGTTTTGTGAACCTGTACATCTCGCCGCAGAATAGTGTCGGGAGAGCGGTGATTGGGTTTTATTAGGACCTGAGAGTTGAGAGGTTTGTAGAATAAGATAAATTTTTATTTGCAATATAATAACTCATGAAAAATGTCAATAGTCGATTTGTAGCTAAAAATAAAATTGGAT
>JAUELC010217957.1:0-10657 GCA_031471745.1 Cryptochiton stelleri | reverse complement strand
AGTGCTTTTATTTAAAGCCAACAGATGCAATCTGGCTATTAGGACAGCATGTTCCGAGCATAATCATGCTGTCTTTACTCAGCATATTAATTTTCCTACAGAGCAAAACACTTCACATTTTATGGTTTGTGTTAGTGTGGCTTTTGACTGTTGGAGTACACCGCCGTTATATAAGTAAAATACATGTGCCCTTGAGTACAGCATTGATCACCAATCAATCAATCAATCAATCAGCCCACAGGTTAAAATTTTCTGGAAAACCCTGGTACCTCGTAAGAAAGTCAGCAATATATACAGTTGTTACTGACGGATTTTTCATTGGGTTCCTTCCATGTCATACAAATGATATATTAGTTTTTTTATCATGTTCACCCCCAAAACATTTTTCAATTTATTTTTTTATTTATTTACTTCTTGTAGTTCTAAGGTACAATAAGATCATGGGCCTTTTCCTAAAAGCGACTGTAGCTTAACTTGACCGTAATATCCATGACAGTTAACATCAACCAGGACAAGAAGTGCCTTTTGGAACGATAAGCATACTTATTTATCTTCACAGATTGACCACAATGATATTCACATTTGCCCTCTGGCTAAAGACAGCATGTTTCAAGCCATGTCATGCTGTCTTTACGTATCACTAGAGGAACAGTATTTTTCCAACAGAAAAAACACTTCGCATGTTATGGTGTAGTGTGGCTATGTACTGTTGGAGTACACCGTCGTCATATAAGTGAAATACCCTTGGGAACGGCGTTAAACACCAATCAATCAAACAATCAATCAACCAAAGTGATATTCCAATTTACCGCCATCCTCTGGCTAAGGTCAGAATGTTCCAAGCCATGTCATGTTGTCTTTGCTTGCTACCAGAGGAACATTAATTTTCCAGCAGAGCAAAACACTTCACATTTTATTGTTGTGGTAGTGTGGCTATGTACTGTTGGAGTACATTGCCGGCATGTAAGCAGAATAATATTAAGCATGGCTTTAAACATTAATCAATCAATTAGTCAATCAATCATTTACATGATCCGACATACACTACACAACGTAACACAAGTACCATGTATGGTGTATCTGTTTTTCAAAAACACGGTTTGAAGTCATACAAATATCCTGAACACTTCACCACTGAGTATTGGGTTTTGGACGTAAAATCTTACGTCAGACATCACATAATTTAAGATTTTCAGTAGGTCACCTGCAGAGTTGTAATGCACGTAAAAAGTCATGATGACCAAGATTTAGATCTCTTTTATAAGGCCACACCCTGTTTATCATTTCTATGTGGTAGACGGCTGCAGTTTATTGACTTAATCAGCGACTAAACCTGTCAAGGTACCAGGCACATACATGCCCATTTTTAAGTTTATTGTTAGTGTATGACCTCAACAGTCTCAATGCAAGATAAACTTTAGTACCGTAATAATTGAAAGAATATGAAACATGTGCAAATTTAACAAATTGCATTTATAACCTTAGTGACATAAGGATTTGGTGACCATATAGTCCTTGATAACCTGGCTGTAGTTGCAGCTGGTTGCTGGGTGGGTGCAGGGCTTTCCATGAAAATTTTAAACAAGAGCTAAAAATCACTCATCTAAGTAATTCTACTGTAACTTTTTGATGAATTACGGGAGTAATTTCCATCCAACATAATAATAAATTTGTTTTTCTGCTCCAGCTAAAAACAGGTCCCGCAGATAGTTGGGCAAGAGTGTTTTACGAGCAGGAGAGGGATCACTCTCGTTACATGGAAGCTCTTGTGGGTGGGACCTTCCTTTGGCCCGCGTTCTTTTGAGTAAGGTGACACACGAACGGGATTTGTTGTAACCTTGCACTCTTTGTGCGGGCGGTTGGAGGGAGCTTCGTGTTGCCCTGGTGCTCTCAGAGCTAAGGAGCGGGCGGTTGGAGGGAGCTTCGTGTTGCCCTGGTGCTCTCAGAGCTAAGGGGCGGGCGGTTGGAGGGAGCTTCCTGTTGCCCTGGTGCTCTCAGAGCTAAGGGGTGGGCGGATGCAGGGAGCTTCGTGTTTCCCTGGTGCTCTCAGAGCTAAGCGGCATCACGAAGCGGACCAGTTTTTGGTGTCTGGCACTGTAAATTTGCACACTCTGTCTTATTGCACCATGTATATGTCCTGTGCTTGTCCTGTATCTATTACTAGTCATTGTTTGTTGCCAGTGGTGTTGAGGTTGGTTTCCTTTACCTATTGGGCTGGCACCCTGCCATAAGAGTGAAATAACCTTAAGTAAAGTGTAAAAAACTCAATCAATCAATCATTTACATAATGCATAAGCAAATTAACTCTTAACAAACTTATTCAGGGGATATGTTAAGACTGAGATGAAAACTAAGTTGTTTCTCTATCACACTTCACATAAAGGATTAGAGAAACCCTCTGGTTGGCTTGGTGTCAGTACACTGTGAATGGGTGGGGTATTGGACCAGGTGACATCAATGTGCCAGTGAGACGATACTTTGGTGGTAAAGACTTCCCTAGTCTCAAGGATACAATGCCATCATACGAGTGAAACAACTTTAAGTATGGCGTTAATCACCGAGCAAACAAACAACCTTTTAAGATGCAGCGTAAAAAGAAACATACTGTGTTTGTCATATATAGAATAAAGACTTGATGTTAAGTAAGTCACATTTCAATGTGACTTTTTAAGGAAGTTGAAAGGGATTTTTGTTTGTTCATTTCTTTAGTTAACTTAAATTGAGCAAAAATGGGGTCAACTAAATGAAGATATTGATCTAATAAAAAGTGCTATGTTGATATAGGTATGTACGCTGAGTTGGTAGAGGACAATGCAATGTAGACATGATATAGGTAAATGTAGTGTTATTGTACATGGTCAGATCATTGCCAGCTGTTGGAGTGTAGAAAGTTTACAGCTGTTTGAAGAGTCGTGTATTTATCATCAGAGTTTCTCACCAAACCCTTACATTTACATCTGACGGCTTGTTCTCTGGTAAACCATTGGTACTCCCAGGAAACCTGAGACAAGTGTTGGGGTTTGTTTTTACTCCAAGCTGCACAGAACTTTGGCAGCAGGGAGGCAACCAAGAGAAAACTGAACGAGAGAAAAAAAAGTTTGAGCCAATGTTTGTTTCTGTAGGTGTATGTAGACCTGCTTCACATAGGTAAAACTGTATATTAGACAGACTAAGGTGGAGTGAGAGTTAGAACTAACACAAACTTGCGAAGGGAGAAGAGTTTGCGGGGAAAGAAGTCTGCCTATTACTGCCTTGTTATATACCTGTCCAGTCTGCAAGGTAGGCTATTGACTTCAACTTAACTGTAGTTGATGCAATTTTTTTAAAGGTGTGCGCTCTAGAAATTCTTTGATTGACTAGGAAATGCAATTTTGCGTATCTCATATTAAAATTTCAATTTTATTTACATTATTTTATGAAATACTGCAGGATCTTCAAGGTTATATCGTATAGCAAAATCAGTGCACCTTTACAAGATATTTTGATTCTTTCAGTTAAAATACTGATTTATTTGGAGAGAAGTAAAACAACACCATTGGGTTAAAATCTATGTAATAGTGTAGATATCAAACCTCATGTGTTACTGAATGATAAGCTATCTAAGATAGGTACATACTGATATCACCTTTTCCCTTGATGTTAAATTTACCACCCTAGAAATGATGCAACATAAATGTGTCACTATGAAAGCTATGGGAATTTAATTCCTATGTGAAGATGGTGCATTAGTTTAATGGAAATTATAATAGATTAAACGTCAAGATTTTGTCGGTAGCATTAATGTATTCTGATTCAAAATAGATTGTTTTATTCATAAAGAGACATTTGTGAAGAATTTTGGACTTTCTTTACATTTGTTGAGAATGTGCCTTGAGTTGGACCTTGTTTTATTAGAGAATAGTGAAACAGTTACACCGAGGAGTTATGTGTCCATGTTTACTAAGGCTTTGACACCTCGCTGATGACATTTTACTGCAGTTCTTAAATTACCTATGTCTGACCCATTAACCCAGGGTTTAGGGCGGTCTAAAATAAGTAATGATACAGTGCATGTAGATCATTCTGATAACCCCTCTATAATTAGACCAGGCTCTAAACTCCTAACGTGTTTACCCTTTAGAGAGGATTAGGTCAGGTGAATAGAACCGTTACATGGGTAATGCGTGGATGTGGATTGTCATTTGACAAAGGTCAGATATCATTTTCATTATTTTTGTCAAACTTTTATAGACAGTAGATTAGTATTATGTGAACAATTATTTACACATTACTGTATATCACCTAAAATTTCAACCTTGAATCACTGTCACCTTTTAGCGAGTTAAGAAAGTATTGCAGCATGTAAACAAACAAACTTAAGTTTTCTGTAAAAAGACTCTCAATAACTGCGGAATTCCCATTTGACTCCCAAATATTATTTCCAAAATCCTTTACATAGCTTGCAAAGTAGTACTTTTATGTTTGAAGATTTAGGTGGTTTGAGGTGGTGAGTTTAGTGAAGCAGATTTTATGCAAGGCTCTTGTCACTGGGATATGGAATTTGGCAAAGAGGTGAGGTTATTCTAGTTACAATTTGGATCAAATCTTATGCTTAAATAGTCCTCTGAAAATGAATGGTTGAACAAATTTTTTTGCGGCCCACTTTCTGACGTGGAAAAGATTAATATTTGGGACAGTTAAATATGTCATAAGGAAAAGAAGTAAGGTAGCTAGATCAGTCTGTGAAATTTATTTTGCATTTGTCTCTGGTAGTTATACGGTTCTAACTATATCATGGAGCCTGGCGGACAGTGTCATTGCAAATCTACCTTTTAGTTTGCATATTATTTACAAAAGTGTTCAAAATCGCATGCCGTGTTCATGTTTTACAGTACAGTCATTCTTTGAAAATTTGAAAGTATGGAAGTCTAGTACGCCTGTAAAACCGGGGTTAACAAACCACCCCTGAGGAAATGTTGTAAATGAGGGTATGGTTTGGGTGGAGTCCATCACATTCAGTGTAGAGAACCAGGGTTTAACAAACCACCCCTGATGAAATGTTGTAAATGAGGGTATGGTTTGGGTGGAGTCCATCACATTCAGTGTAGGGAACCAGGGTTTAACAAACCACCCCTGAGGAAATGTTGTAAATGAGGGCATGGTTTGGGTGGAGTCCATCACATTCAGTGGTTAATCAACATTAGGAGAAATACAGAATCACAATAGAGATACATGTAGTACCGTTAGATAAACCTTCTGAAAACTGTTTATCCACAGGTTAACGTGGTGATGTAACTCAGTGGTTTAATTGCTTTGTTAACTGTTATTGTGTATTCAGTGCGTTCCTTGTAATAGACTTGTTGGAAGTTCTGTTATCTGGACAAAGGACAGGTACCCCTTACCCAGGGGACAGGGAGGGTTGAGTAGTAAGTATTGTTAGTACATGTTAGACAGAGAAAGAATTACTTGTGCAAGGTAATCTTTTTATGTTTACGGCACAGGTGGGTCATGCATGACCATTGGAGATAGCTGTGATGTGGTAATTGCTAGGAAAGGTAAAGAGAGGGGGGGGGGGTATCTTATCTTCCAGTCTTCTATCCTTGTACATGTAGTTGAGGGACATTTAAGGTGCACTTGTTTTAAAATAGCAGATTTGATTGGATATATACACAGAACTAGTCAAAAGAGGACAGAAAATGGATCCAGTTGATTACTGCGCAGATAGTGAACATCCATGATTAGGTTAGGATTTGAGGAATAACAAAAAAGGTCTATAAAAATAATAACATATTTTGGAGAATCACTTATTTATAATTCAAGATCTTGGGTAATGTGGTATTTGTCTTTGACTCACAAGCCTGATACCATAGCCTCTACAAGATTGAATTATTAAATGTTCATAGTTTGATTTATTTACTGTTGCTTTGGATCAACAGAGCTTTTTATCCACTTATATATTCAAAAATAAACTTTCTGTGATGCCTGAAAAAATGCCATTCGTGTCTCAATTGGTGTAACAGGTAAATCAGTTGGTTATAGGAGTATGGACTTAAAAGGTTTTTGATGTAAGAGAGAATTTTTACCCTAGTGGCCCTAGTGTATAACTTCAAACTGAAGGAAAGTTGCCCCAGGAGGTAGGATTATTGTAGGTGACAAGATTACCCCCAGCTTCACAGTTGCGAAAATGTTGCCCAGTAGGAGGCTGTGTTTGATCCAGGTGGTAGTTAAGTCCTTCCAGGTGTGATGTCCAGGTAAATCATGTCCTGAGGCTCTCTTTGTAAGGCAAGGTGCTTGTATTGACCCTTTTGTTAAGTTCTTTACATTAGCTTTTTAGTTCCTAAAGACTTCTCTGAAGGGCTTTCCTGATAGCAGTTCTTTTTTGAAGGCCAACTCTTTCGATGTGGAAACAGCTAGTTAAAACCTTTGACACTGTACATCAAACATGATTTGTTTCTCTGGTGGTAGTACAAATCTATGCATAGTTTGAAGTTAAACACTTGCAGTTTACATTGACTTTTATGGCATATGTATACAGGCTGCTGCCAGTCAGGTTTGGAGGTTTATTCTGAAAGCTGGACTCAAATTGTAACTTAGTGAAGATTGTCTCCATTGTTCATGGTAGCTTCTGTTGATGGTGATTTTGGTTTTTGTTGGTTTCTGTCATCTACAACAGCGATTGATGCTGATTCAAAATCCGATGAAAAGTGATGGTCTTTACTATATGCGTATATAAACCCGTTTATGAGAAATGTTATTCAAGTTGATGACAGGAGATTGTACACACTCAGGTGTGAACTTTGCTAACATGGACTTTGATATTGCAGGAAGACCTTGACTGGAATCCAAGTTGAAGGTCACAAAGGATGACAAATAATGTTAGATTGATTCTTGGGTTGACTTACTACATGTATCTAACGAGTGTACTGATTAATCCCTATCATAATCTGATGAAAAGTGAATGTATTTACCGTATAGGTATATAAAATCTGTCAATATACACTGCAGTATACAAATCCTTATAATTGATTCTCGCAGCTTAACAGACACCTGAATCTGATGATCAAGGTTGTAGATCTGTTCACACAGGTATAAACTAACGAGGAATTACCTGAACTGAACAGGACGTAGTGTTAATCAGGTATATAATTTAATCTGGATTGGGAGTATTCTATCTAATAAGTGTTTACATGTATGTATATCAGTTATCATACCTGGATATTTAATATGGGCCTGTTTTGAAACAGAGTTAAGGAAATGTCCTGGGAAAAACTCATATGATATTACAGCTATTTATACACATACAGTGTACCTTACCTGTGTCTGTATCGTTTGTACAGGTATTATTTCCTGGTTCCGCCTCTTTAGCAGCCATTTAAACTGTATATTGATACACAATTAAAACTCATCATTTCTACCTTTAATGACAAGTAACGGACTCTCTATGTTGCCAGTAATGACATAGACGGAGTCCGAGTCTTTCATTGAAAGTTTGTGATTGTCTTTTTGACTGGCCAAGGCAGGAGACTGGCAGCTTAATATATATGTTTCTACCAACATGTGTATACAACGAAGACATTTTGACAGTATATACCGTAGCAATGGAGATTGTTTTGTTTTTATGTGTGCCCAGTGTTTGGACTCTTTATTGTTGTCAATACTCTACATGTTTGAGAATTAGTGATGTAATGAGGATCATAGTTATGATTAGTCATCAGTGAAGTAACACTGGACAATATTCTAGAATGAATATACATGCATTCTTATGAAGGAACAATTGCCCAAGTTATAACATGGTTTTATCAGCTGGGGTTGAACCATTATCAGAGGAATTGAAACCATTTTAGGTTGGCTATTCTTCTGAAGGGACATTGCCATTCATTTGTTCTCTCTTTACTACCATAAAACACATATATATGTACTTAAATGTACATATATTGTCTCTGATAGTTTATTTAGAACTTGTGATGAATTATCAGATTTTTATCAATCATCATCCCTGTGCCAGTGCGTTTAATCTTTAGAAATATATATGTGAAATTTCTGAGGTTAAAATATGTTTTCATATTACACAATAGGTATATGAATTGACTGTGGACTTTGCCTGCCTATACTACATGTACATGTAGGTGTATGCTCCTAATGACAATGAAGCTGTGAGTTGTTGTTGTCTCTATACGACACACCCGTTGACAGCTTTGTTTTGACAAATAGCCAGGGTTTGGTCATCTGATAGCTTCCTGTCACCATTTTAAATTAGGTAGATGTTTAGCTAAGGCTCATAATTTATGTAGTGCATGTAGTGCTGCATGAACATCATTGTAACCGGTTCATACACAAGGATTATTATCACGCACAATTTACATGTAGTTCTGTGGACCTCGGCTATATGAGGAAAAGAGAGTTCAGCTTTGGAGATATCTGAGTGATTACTTTACCGGCTGTCCATTGTTTTTCACCAAAAATAGCAGCATTGCGCTATCTTCATATAAGTGAAATACCATTGAGTACGCCGTCAAACTATAAGAATGAAATATAGATTTGTCCGCTAAATACAGTGTGGAATACGACCAGAGATAGCATCATGTAAAATTATCTCATCTGTGTGACTTAAGAAGGTAACCTGGATAAACCCACCTGATGACTTGTTAAAACGCTTTTCTACGATTAGCGTCTTGTCAGTATGTTAAGTCATGTCTGGGAGAGGGTAGTTAGGAGTCGCAGCTTTATGGGACGACGAAAATACAGGTAATCAATCTCAATCTCTAATTTTTAATTTTTATTCCAGGTCTTTTTACATCTAAAAGTTGCCACCAAAATTGCTACCTTGTTTCAGTGATAGTACCAGTAGAAGCACATATATTATTATTATAGCACAAGACTTTATGGAACATCACCTGGTTGACAATAGTCATATCATGTTATTCTATATTATTTTGTTCTCTTGTGTTATATTCTGGATAACTTCTTGTGAGCATCATACATGCTTTGAAGGTCAGATCTAATTTGCTGTAGAGAGACATGTATTCTTCAAGTACATATCAATGGACGTTGTCTATGTCATATCTAAGTACCATTTGCATCAAACAAAAACCAGCATTAATTTCTCAAATATGCCCCTATAGGAAAAAGGATTCTGTTGTTATAATTTCTACTCAGATTTTTTTTACATATTCTTTGTCTATAAATTGCAATATATTGCATAATATATATAGCATATTGACCTACCAGTGAAGGTGTGCTGTCCATTAATCAATACTTCCATTGTAAAAGACTGTTATATTATTATAAACCTTGGTGTAACAGTCGGTTTGGACAACTTGTCAGATAGCAGTATGTATGTTGTTTGTTAACCGATGTCCAAACGATGTAGTTTTAAAATTTATTTATTAAAAAAATAAGGCTTAAAATAACTGTTTAATGTCACTCTGGGAATGGATTAACAAAATGTGTAAACAGGTCAGTAAACTGAGGTGTCTAGCAGCTCAATAAATAGCCAAAGATGAACGTTTTTTTTAATGGACATATAGATTGGTTGTGCAATAAAAACTATGTGAGAAGTGACAACAAATACATTGGATAGAGAGGACGGAAAGATTGCCGATCAATGTTCATATGTCCGCATAGCTTCATTGGCCAATTACAACAACTAAACATTCACAAAAAATTCTGTAGTAAAATTCCAGCCGTGTGCTTGCATGTGTTCTTTCGACGTGTTGCTTGTCAGCAGTTAGTTGTATCCAATATTGTGGTTTCATTTGCAATAACACTATTGTTTTTATGGGAGTTCCTCGACATCAGTTACAAGGGAAGGAGAAGAAGTTGCCAGGAAAGAGCTAATAATGCATTTGTGTAGGAGATCTATGCTGTTTGTGCCATCTGCCTGCAGGTGTTCTTGTCAGATTGACCATTGTCCAATTTCTAGCTGATCAGTCCTGTATGAGGATGAAGTCAATCAACCATGTCCACTCTAGTTAGTTATTGAGGAAGTAGTACAGGAATCTAATTCAGACTGTTTGGTCATGGTTTTTTTGCTTTATTTTGGATACCACGAAGGATTCACTCCATCAACTATCCACGTGAGACAAAAAATGACAGGATTTTGTTTTGTTTTGCTTTGCAATGAAACAATTTTTTTTAAATATGTAAAAGAGGTACAAGGATTGTAGTGTTTTTTAGTTGGGTGATTTGGGGACATTGACTTATGCTCTCTAAACCCTATGAGTATTAAGGTGAGGCACAACATCTGTAGTAGTTTGCCTGTGTCTCTCCAGTCAATAATATTTTGCAGAATGTGGGACTGTTTTGTCTGTATTTTTGTATATGCCAGTAATAAACAGGAACTTACATTTATTCAGTTATTTTCAACCAGAACAAGTGAATGTTTGGTTATGCATATTTGTATAGTTCAAATCTGGGATATAGTATATATATATATTACTTTATTTTACGAGGGTAAATGCCTATATACAACATAATCTCTGTCAGTTTAGACAAACTGGTCTCCCCAGAGGCCCTCACATGATATACATGTATATGATAAAACAGCTCAATGATACAACACAGCTATTCATAGAAAGTAACAATAATACAACAAAGGTTAATAAAAAATAATTTAAAAATAATAAAAAAGAATAAAAAAGAAAGAGAGAAAAAAAAATTACACAAGCATAAGGAAGAA
>JAUELC010217847.1:0-10657 GCA_031471745.1 Cryptochiton stelleri | reverse complement strand
ACTTTAGTGTCCTCTCTAACCAATCTCAGTTTGTCTGAATAGGGCTACATGTCAATGGTCTTCAGTGTCCTCTCTAAACAATATAGTCTTTAGTGTCCTCTCTAAACAATCTCAGTTCAGCTGGATAGGGCTGCAGGTCATTGGTCTTTAGTGTCCTCTCAAACCAATCTCAGTTCAGCTGGATAGGGCTGCAGGTCATTGGTCTTTAGTGTCCTCTCAAACCAATCTCAGTTTGGCTGAATAGGGCTACAGGTCAATGGTCTTCAGTGTCCTCTCTAAACAATATCGTCTTTAGTGTCCCATCTAAACAATCCCAGTTCAGCTGGATAGGGCTGCAGGTCATTGGTCTTTAGTGTCCTCTCAGACCAATCTCAGTTTGTCTGAATAGGGCTACATGTCAATGGTCTTCAGTGTCCTCTTTAAACAATATCGTCTTTAGTGTCCTCTCTAAACAATATCAACTCATCTGTATAGGGCTGCAGGTCATTGGTCTTTTGTGTCCTCTCTAAACAATCTCAGTTCAGCTGGATAGGGCTGCAGGTCATTGGTCTTTAGTGTCTTCTCTAAACAATCTCAGTTCATCTGTATAGGGCTACAGGTCAATGGTCTTTAGTGTCCTCTCTAACCAATCACAGTTTGTCTGAATAGGACTACATGTCAATGGTCTTCAGTGTCCTCTCTAATCAATATCAGCTCATCTGTATAGTCTGCAGGTCAATGGTCTTTAGTGTCCTCTCTAACCAATCTTAGTTCGTCTGGATAAGGCTGCAGGTCAATGGACTTTAGTGTCCTCTCTAACCAATCTCAGTTTGTCTGAATAGGGCTACATGTCAATGGTCTTCAGTGTCCTCTCTAACCAATCTCAGTTCAGCTGGATAGGGCTGCAGGTCATTGGTCTTTAGTGTCCTCTCAAACCAATCACAGTTCCGCTGGATAGGGCTGCAGGTCATTGGTCTTTAGTGTCCTCTCAAACCAATCACAGTTCAGCTGGATAGAGCAGCAGGTCATTGGTTTTTAGTGTCCTCTCTAAACAATCTCAGTTCAGCTGGATAGAGCTGCAGGTCATTGGTTTTTAGTGTCCTCTCTAAACAATCTCAGTTTAGCTGGATAGGTCTACAGGTCAATGGTCTTTAGTGTCCTCTCTTGCCAATCTCAGTTTGTCTGAATAGGGCTACAGATCAATGGTCTTCTGTGTACTCTCTAAACAATAGGGTATTTAGTGTCCTCTCTAAACAATCTCAGTTCAGCTGGATAGGGCTGCAGGTCATTGGTCTTCAGTGTCCTCTCTAACCAATCTCAGTTTGTCTGAATAGGGCTGCAGGTCATTGGACTTTAGTGTCCTCTCTTGCCAATCTCAGTTTGTCTGAATAGGGCTACAGATCAATGGTCTTAAGTGTCCTCTCTAAACAATATCGTATTTAGTGTCCTCTCTAAACAATCTCAGTTCAGCTGGATAGGACTACAGGTCATTGGTCTTTAGTGTCTTCTCTTGCCAATCTCAGTTTGTCTGAATAGGGCTACATGTCAATGGCCTTCAGTGTCCTCTCTAAACAATACCGTCTTTAGTGTCCTCTCTAAACAAGCTCAGTTCAGCTGAATAGGGCAACATGTCATTGGTCTTTAGTGTCCTCTCAAACCAATCTCAGTTTGTCTGAGTAGGGCTACATGTCATTGGTCCTTAGTGTCCTCTCCAACCAATCTCAGTTTGTCTGAATGGCCTTCAGTGTCCTCTCTAAACAATATCGTCTTTAGTGTCCTCTCTAAACAATCTCATTTCATCTGGATAGGACTACAGGTCAATGGTTTTTAGTGTCCTCTCAAACCAATATCAGTTTGTCTGAATAGGGCGGCAGGTCATTTGTCTTAAGTGTCCTCTCTAACCTATCTCAGTTCAGCTGGATAGGGCTGCAGGTTAATGGTCTTTAGTGTCCTCTCTAACCAATCTCAGTTCAGCTGGATAGGGCTGCAGATCATTGGTCTTTAATGTCCTCTCTAAACAATCTCAGTTCAGCTGGATAGGGCTGCAGGTCAATGGTCTTTAGTGTCCTCTCTTGCCAATCTCAGTTTGTCTGAGTAGGGCTACATGTCAATGGTCTTCAGTGTCCTCTCTAAACAATATCGTCTTTAGTGTCCTTTCTAACCAATCTTAGTTCAGCTGGATAGGGCTGCAGGTCATTGGTCTTTAGTGTCCTCTCTAAACAATCTCAGTTCGTCTGGATAGGTTTACAGGTCAATGGTCTTTAGTGTCCACTCTAACCAATCTCTGGTCGCCTGGATAGGGCTACAGGTCAATGGACTTTTGGACTTTTATTTCTACAATACTAAATTACAAACTCATGTTTCGGATACAATATGCACTCCTGGTATTAATCAATACTGTTACACGTTACAAGATCAAGCGATGGACAGATCAGGCGTATTAATTACATTAGTAGCGATTGGTTGCGAGTATTGTCTTCTGTCTCGTTTTGATTGTAGAGGAGATATAATTTAGCCTGATAATGCACAGTGAAGATTTGTGTGAGTTGACTTCTTCACAAAATCATTGTGACTAGAAGATGAGATTTGAACAAGATAATAAATCTAATATGTGTTGTGGAATACTAACTCGATATTAGACGGAGCTGCTTAAAGATCATAGCCACTTCAATTATCTCTAATATTATTACACGACCTTCCTTTTCATCGAGAATGTTAGCTCAGTAAGAGGTGGCATGGATTGCTATACGGGATTTCTCTCGGGATGTGGATTGTCCGTCCTACCAGACAGATGAACAGAGATGACCGCTGATTGTCCCTGAGATCAACCAAATAACTCACCCCTAACAAAGCATTAGTGAATTAAGACATTTATCAGGATTATAGCAATCAGATTTAACAAGATCAGATCAAGCAGGTAGAAAATTGAATGCTCTTACAACATATCAAAAGATCATGTCCAGAGTTATAACATTCTGGGAGCTTAATTCCCGAAATACGATTGGAAAATGGCGACTTTTTTTGTAAAGAATTTGATTTTACATTGACTTAGCCTCGCTTTAAGAAATCTATTTTTCAAAATGGTAACGGAAAAAACATTTATGATAAATATTCCACACTTTCTCCTGATCATTAAATATTAAAAGTGAATATATTAGCACATCAGAGAAAATTTCATATTTAGGATTTTGTCAATGTTTTCATTAAAACTACTTTCCAAAAACTAAGTTAATGGTGTAACTGTGGTTGTCATCCGCATCATTGGTGTCAGGAGACATAAATCCCGTATTTAAAATGATTGATTTTAACAGGGGAAATGGAAGATACTGTTTGCAAACAGTTCACATTTATTCCAAAGAGAGAGATTTTCACATAACGTCACTGATAGAAAAAATCTGACCCAAGGGGACAACCTTTGCTACAATTCAAATCTTACAACAAACTGCTAGTCAAGTCCCGAGAGTCAATGAGAACGTGAAAAGAACATAAAACAACCTCTGATCCCCAACTTGATCTCACCAAATTTCTGATTGACTGGGTTTAATATGAACAATTAATATTTGTCCCGTCTCCCGAGATCGTCTGATCTGATAGGAAAGACGACGAGATGAGTAGATGATCGCCTCTTTCGTTGTCGGCAAGGATGATAGCAGCGAAGTTTGGGGAGGTTAGGGGACTTACGGCGGGTTTCTCATTGCGATACACCAAATGTCTGACTATAAACGCACCTCGCTGTTTATATTACTCCTCAAATGATTTCACACACACCCTAAAGATTTTTCTCCCGTCATCTTCTTAGACATGTCGGCTCCCTAGACACTACTAGTTAATTATGTTTTTAAAACCGAAATCTGATGTGAATTTTATTAGAGCGACAAGAACTGAAACAGTTGGTATGGATGCACAAAGATCTACTTAGCTGATAATACATCTTATTTATCAAGACAGAAACGTGTTCATGGAGGCCGACAGTTAAAGAGGTATTTCAAATAAGTCACTACTGTCCAGACGTGTGATTTCAACAATATCATTCTCTTCGTACGGGTCCCTAAGCGGTAAATTGTGTACAAACGCCTAAATCCTTAACGGTCCAACGGTTATTTAAATCTCCTCGTCTCCGCTACTTCTCACTGTCTCTCTCTATCAACCATAACAATATCCGGAAGAGCACAGATTGCACATACATATATATATTATATATTGATAGCCAGTCCATAGACAAATGCTGACCTGATTCACTGGAATGATATATTCTAAATATTGTCATTTACTGGGTCTATCAATAGTAGACCTAATATAGCCTGTATGCTTATAAAGCAGATATCAATTATTTCAACACCAGCCCTCTGTCTTTGCTACTAATATATTCAAAGGACCCAGATATCTCAAAGAGAATATCTTATAAATGTCTAAGATATTCTCTTTGAGATAGGGATGTACAGCACAATATATATATTTTTTATATATGAAGAGAGAAACAATTGCTTGCCTCCACCGGGAACAGCACTATATAATAACACTGAAGTAGAGCTGAAGGGCCACTTTGTTTAATAAAACTGAAAAGTGTTAATGGAGGCTGAAACTAAACGTGGTATTTCAAATTGGTCACTACCGTCGAATTTAAGGATGTTTGCGATTTTACTTTGTACAGGTCCCTAATTAGAGAATTGTTTACAAGAACCTAAATGAGAAAGCGATCCTAAGCTTATTCAAACCTCCTCCTCTGGGCTACTTCTCGCTGACTCTCACTGTCAACCAGAACACTGTACACGAAACCACAGAATACATTCCGAATCAACGGTTTCCAAAAAATTACACCAAAACTGATTATGTTTGTGTTTTCACACTGGTCCTCTCAAACCAATCTCAGTTCATCTGGTACCATCTAAATCTTATTTCTAAACATTTTATGCAGAACATCAGATACCAATTTATCAATCAAAATCGTTTTACAGTATCTAATGTTGATATCGTAAAATACTGTTACCCATTTTATGAACGGAAGATGGATACAAAAAGAGTGTTTATCAGATTAGCAGCGATTTGTTGAAAATGAATTTCTACTGTCTCGATGAATTTAGAGGAGTGATAAGTTAGGCTATTAAAAAACTTGTCCAGTGTAGATTTGTTTGAGTTGACTTCTTTATAAAATCATTGTCACTGGAAGACGATGCTTGGACAAGGTTACAAATCTCATATGTGTTGTGGAATACTAACTCGGAATTAGACGGGGTCGTCTTCTTAGTTCTTCCATTAAATCCTTGCTATATTTGTCGAAACCCTCGCCATAGGATCACAGCTAGTTCAATTATCTCCTGTCTAATTGTATTACGCGACATTCTTTTCGTTGAGGTTGTTAGTTCGGTAAGGGGTGGTATGGATTTATTGAATAGTTTTCTATCTGGCTATCGATTGGTTATCCAGGCTGACAGAGGAATAGAGAGGCCGCTGATTGCCCCTGAGCTCAAACAATTAACTCTCATCTAAACAAGCCGAATGTTATTCTGATCAGACAAGTTACATTGGGTTAAGACAGTTTACAGATTGATGCATGTAATCAGAGTTAATACAGATCAAGAGGGGAGAAAACGCAGGCATTGCCTTCACACAAATTATCACATCAACGGTTAACTTGGAACATAAATAAATCCATCCGATGTCGTTAAAAAATTCAGCGTTGAATTGCGATAAGAATATTGGAAAATGGAGAATGCTTTTGGAAATGGGGTTTGATTCAAATTCTCACCACCAACTTTATATCATTTTCTAAGTACAAATCACAAATCGATTTGAGAAATTCTTGACCAAAGTGGTGACCTGGTTTACTGAAAATAGTAAGTCTTAGTTGTTGGGAGCCCTCTTACCATAGCATTTATTAGTCATGGTATATTACAAAGTCAGAACAGCGTGTTCCTCGATTAATGGCTCAGACCTCTCTCTAATTAATGTGTTTTCGCTTAAATTTAAACTATTTTATTATTTTGACAATTTATCAAAATATCATGTCAGATAAAATGTAAAATGAAGTATTTCTTTGTCGACGCTTTGTCGAAGATATTTTCATATAACTTAAGTGATCATTCCGCTGTGATTGTCATGGAGACAAACTGGCGGAAGTATATCAACAAGGTAAATTCTAGTTTCTCTGTGGAAAGATTTCACATTTATTGTAAGGAGGGAACTTTTACCAAACGACACGCTGATCGAAGAAATTCCAGGAGGACAAACTCTGATACAATCTGACAATTCGAAAGACTGGCAGTGAAGCCCCAAGAGTCAATCAGGACGTGACAGGAAATTGAAACAACCGTCGATCTCCAAATAGGCCTCACTATAAATCTAAATGACTGAGGTTAATATGAGCGATTTAAGGTTGTCCCATCCCCTGAGATCGTGATGGACAGATAGAAAGATGACGAGCTAAACGATGACTAGATGATCAAATTGTCATCACTCTCTGTGGGTCGACTTCTTCAGGAAAAGGTTCATAATCAGCCAATTGTTACAAAATCCACATGGCATAACGGTCCAAAATTTAGTTAAAACACATCGGCTCTATTGTCTCTCGTTTGAAATCATAACACGTGGCCAGAAAAAAAAAGATTTCAGGCCCGAAGAGATCAAAGCTTTCAAAAAATTTACACCCGTGATTCTGAACGTGGTCTGAGAGTGTCACCACAACTGATTATGTTAGTGTTTTCACACAGTGGTCCACTCAAACCAATCTCAGTTCGTCTGGATAAGGCTCCAGGTCAATAGACTTTGGTGTCCCCTCAAATCAATCTCAGTTCGTCTGGATAGGACTGGAGTCAATGGACTGTAGTGTCCACTCAAACCAATTACTTTTATTGTCTGGGAGCATGCCGGGTATTCAGTTAAATTGGCCAAATGACAGATTGAACATGGCTCGTTAAAAGGTATTTTCAAGGTATTAAGAACTCCTATAACTTTAAATGAATTATAATTGGGAAATGCTAACAAACACTATTTCTACAATACTAAATTACAAACTTATTTTTCGGAGGCAATATGCACTCATGGTATTAAGCAATACTGTTACACGTCACAAGATCGAACGTTGGACAGATCAGGCGTGATAACTACATTAGCAGAGATTGGTTACGAGTTGTTTCCTCCGTCTCGTTTTGATTGTAGAGGAGAGATAAGTTAGCTGATTACAATCATGTACAGATTAGATTTGTTTGATTTGACTTCTTTATAAAATCATTGTGACCAGAAGATGAGGCTTGGACAAGATACCAAATCTCATACGTGTTGTGGAATACTAACTCGATATTACACGGGGTTGCTTTCTTCCATTTAATCCCAGACATATTCGTGAGAACCTCACTCTGAGATCACAGCCAGTTCAATTATCTCCTCTCTAATTTTATTACACGACCTTCCTTTTCATCGATATTGTTAGCTCAGTAAGAGGTAGTTTGGATTGCCTGACGAGCTTTCTTTCGGTGTATGGATTTTCCATCCTTCCAGACAGAGGAACAGAGAAGACCGCTGATTGTTCCCAAGCTCAACCAATTAACTCTTCCTTAACAAGCCGAATGGTATTCTGATCAGACAAGCTACATTCAATTAAGACAGTAAACATGTTTACAACAATCAGTTTTAATAGAGATCAAGTGGATGAAAATAACTACAATCATTTCAAACCTGAGGTCTATCAACGAGTTCTACATTAAATCCAGAACAAATATAGCCTATTGGAAAATGGACAACTGTTATTTTGAGGACTTATTTTGCTACATGCATGCAAATTGAATACATCAATATGTCAGACGGGCTTTAACATAAAGGATTTATTTGTTGAGATTTTGCCAACAACCATTGTCCTCTAACTTAGTTTGTCTTTTAATAGCGTTTATCATCCACATCATTGGTATGAGGAGACAATATGGCGGTATTTTAAATAGTTAATACTGACAGGGTAAATAACAGAATCTGATTGGGAATATAACACATTATTATATTTCCAGATATTATTTTAATAAAGAGGCACACAACTGATCGGACGAAATCTGGTCCTTGAGGACAAACTCGGTTAAAATCCGAATCTTTAAAAGACTAGCACGGAAGTCCCGCGAGTCTATCAGAACGTTTCAGGAAGTAAAAACAACCTCTGATCTCCAAATTGTTCACACTATAACTTTGAATGAGTGGGGTTAATATGAGAAAATATATTTGTGTCGTCTCCGAGGAAACGGCAGATAGGAAATGATGACTAGTTAAACGATGGGTAGATGATCAAATTGTCGTCATTTTCAAAGCGTCCCTGATTCGGCCCGGCTGAAGAGAGCGGCGTTTGAGTGGCCGTTACCCAATTGTCTATAGACATTACATTGTAATATGTCCAAATCTCTGACTCTACAAATGCATCTCGCTATATTATTCTATAACTAATCAGATCACCTGCTCGGGTTTTATACAATCCCTAAAGACTCTTCTCTCGTTATCCTATTACATGTGTCAGCTCCCTAGATACTACAAACTAATTTTGATTATAAAAGCGAAATCTGGTGTCAATCTGATTACAGCTTTAAGGGCGACAATGATAGAAAAGGGTGGAATGGATGTACAATACTATATAGTACTACTGAGCTGAAGAGACACCTTGCATATTAAATAAGAAAGGAACATGTTAATGGAGGCAGATACTGAACGTGGTATTTCAAAAAACAGAATTTTGTTAGCATATTTTTTAAGGATTATTACCGATTTTAGCGTAGCGATTTTAGCTCAGTTGTATACAAAAGGATAAATCCCGCCTCGTTCCGCCGCCTCTCGTTTTCTCTCTCTGCCAATTATAACACTATCCAGAAAAGCACACATTACTGGTCCGAAGATATCAAAGCTTTAACAAATTTACACCCGTGATTCTGAACGTGGTCTGAGAGTTTCACCAAAACTGATTATGTTAGTGTTTTCTCGCAGTGGTCCACTCTTACGAATCTCAGTTAGTCTGGATAGGGCGGTAGAAACGTAGAGTTCAAGATTACTTTTAACATACTCGTCGACGTAGTGAATATATCTCTTATTTTTTGGGGTTTTAGAGGGTGAGAGGGGTGGGTGGGATGTTGCATTCAATTAAAACGACGTAATAGCACAGATATACATGGCTCAATTAAACGTTTGTTTTCAATGCACACAATGATACAGGAATTCATGAAGCTTTAAAAGGATTCTGATAAGACAAACACTTTTTTCTACAAAACTTAATTTACAAACTCGTTTGAGACACAATATGTGGTGCTGACCTTGGTAAATACTGTTACACGTTGCAATATCGAGCCATGAAGGAATCCGGTGTAATAATTGCATTAAATCGGTTGCAAGTAGTGTCTTGTATCTCATTTCGAATGGAGAGGCAGGACAAGTCTCATATGCGATGTCGAGTACTAAATCCGAATTAGAACCGATGTTTCTCTCTTTATTTTAAATCCTGACATATTTGTTAAAACACAGCCTAATGTCCCAGCCAGTCAATTATCTCCTGTCTAATGTCATTACACGACCTATCTTTTTATCGAGATTGTTAGTCTGGTAAAGAGCAGGTAAAAATTTATCATGTGCTTTCTCCAGGGCAATTGATTGGCAATCCTGACAGACAGAGGAACAGTGAAGACAGCTGATTGTTTCTCAGCTTATCCAATCAAATCTCACCAAACAAACCCAATGGTATTCTGATCAGACAAGCGACATTTGGTTAAGACATTTAACTGTTTGACAGCAATCAGTTTTATAAGAGATCAAGTGGATGAAAATAACAAAGGTTTACGCAGTTTATATGAAAATTTACCTGAGGACTATCAACGAATTCACCATTAAATCCCGAAATAAAATATCCTATTGAAGAAATGGAAACACTTCTTGGGAGTTATTCTGCTGCAAGCTTGCAAATTGAATATAACAATATGTCAGAGAGAATTTAATATAAAGGATTTATCCGTTGCGGATTTGCCAAAAAACCATTACCTGATAACTAATTTTAATGTTTAACAGGGATTGTCATCCACATCGTTGGTATCAGGAGACAATAAGGCGATATTTCATAGGATTGGTACTAAAAGGGGAAATAAGAAATTCTGATTGTGAATATAACACATTTATATATTTCCAGAAATCATTTTAACAAAGACACACTGAGAAAGAAGTCAGGTCCTAGAGGACAAACTCTGATACAATCCGACCCTTTAAAGGACTCTCAGTGAAGTCCCTGGAGTCAATCGGAACGTGACAGGAAGTTAAAACAGCCTCTGATCTCCAATTTGGTCTCACTATAACTTTGAATTACTGGGGTTAAATGACCAAATAAGAAAGATTAACATGACTCAATAGAAATAATCCTGTGCCTTTAAAGGAATGCTGATTTGTAAATGCACGCAAAAACATTTTCTTCAATGCTTAATTTTGGAAAATTGATTTTCCGGGACAATATGTCTTACTGGCATTGGTCAACACTGCTACATGTCACAAGATCGAGCGATAGACGAATCAAACGTAATAATTACATTAGCATGGATTAGTTTCGAGTAGTGTCACTTGTCTCGATATGGATTGAGATGAGAAATACATGTAAGTTAGCCCGATTAAAATCATGCCCAGTGAAGATGTATTTAAACTGACGTCTTTATAAAATCATTGTATCCAGATTGGGCATGAT
>JAUELC010217737.1:0-10658 GCA_031471745.1 Cryptochiton stelleri | reverse complement strand
GTTATAAAATATAGTTCTATTTTGTTTTCCTATTTTCTCTGTTGGTACATGCTCTACGTTGATTTTTATTGGTTTGGTATGCACCATATGGCATATACATACGCTTGTCTCCACGAGATGCAAATTTGTCGCAGTGGCCTGCTAATCATTATTTCTAGCGTCTTTTCCAGTACAAGATCTTTGCGAGTGATTAACGGGAAACTACGTATACTACACCGATAAATATATTATGTTGGTTCACAAGCCTACAAATGGTTAACAAACACAGTTCAAACAAAAGTAGGCCATATTGTTTGAAACATTGAATCACACGTTAGTGTTAAGCGGGTACGTTAGTGGATATCATATGAAAGCCATATGCGATATTCGGAAA
Source organism: Cryptochiton stelleri (assembly GCA_031471745.1). Classification (NCBI taxonomy): domain Eukaryota; kingdom Metazoa; phylum Mollusca; class Polyplacophora; order Chitonida; family Mopaliidae; genus Cryptochiton; species Cryptochiton stelleri. Next base: position 10,285 of record JAUELC010217737.1, on the reverse strand, counting down.
TTCTAGTTCCTTTTAAAATAAGGAGAACCTTCACCATTCAGTCATATAACGGTTGCCAGTACATTTGAGATTATGTGTTCGAACTATTGGGAACCGGAGATACTGTTGGCAGTCAGAAAGTTCCGAGAAAGTTGTAATATGTTGGGCCTGTACCAAGACGACCCTGATTCGAATCCTGGTGTAGTCAAGCCATTTTTTCTCTCTGCACGTTTAAAAAATACATTTAAAAGTAACACACACATTGTGATAATTAATTAAAATGTTAACTATGTCGATGTTACTGCTGTGGCCTCATGGGATAAGGGTCACGATGTAATGCCGATATTTCTCGCTTAAATGAGGTTCTGCCACTTCATTAGTTGGAGTCTGCCTTCGGTTACACCCGAAAGTATTCCCATGCTGGAAAGTCGGGATCGGGGTAGTTGTCTCCACCATTGACTCTGGTAAGTTCTAAAGTGAAGTATCATCACTGCTGCGTACAACGACAAGCAACTAAATAAACGAACGAGCCAACCAACCAACAAACCTACTAACCAACCAACCAACCAACCAACCAACCAACAAGCCATCCAAAAAAACAACTAACCAACCAACCAACCAACCAACAAGCCAACCAACAAACCAACTAAAATGAAACTGCCATGCAGCATATGTTCCTTGTATTTATCCTGGAACAGGGTAGGCCTCAACAGGTCACACAGCTAGTATTCTTTTTACAATACTTCCATATAAGTTATATTGATCAATCATGATCTATTCAACCTTAGCAACCATTTCAGTTGTGAGCAACTAGTCTACCTCCATGTATTTTAGCATTCCTGTATGAGAACAAATAGGCCTAGTTCTTGTCTTTCTTCGAGATTTGATGGTCTACAAATCATAACAAAGTAGAATACATAATATGTACACCGCGTTGCCATCATCTTTATCTACTATATGCAAATATAATACGCCTCTAGATTTTAAATTTGTGAAAGTAGCATTATGAAGCATAATACAAATTCCATGTAAAAAAAGGAGAGAGTGAATTCGATTGATTCATCCTTTCTAATTATTGATCAAACCATTATCAGGAGAAATCAAAGGAACAAGGTCGATCAAAAAATAGGTAATTTTGCGTCATAACAAATCACATGAATTACACATATTTTTCTCTAGAAGTTAAAGTTATAAACTTTTCGTTAGTTCCATTCCTAGCTATGTAGGTTTAGTGAAAGTATATATGAAAAATACCCTGAAAATTCTTCAGGAACATTTATACGAGTGTGTCTACGTTAAATTAGAATGGTTTCTCCGGCTCCTATCAGTAATTAAAGACTCGTATCAGTAATTAAGGGCTCTTGTCAGTAATTAAAGGCTCGTATCAGTAATTAAGGGCTAGTATCAGTAATTAAAGGATCGTATCAGTAATTAAGGGATCGTATCAGTAATTAATGGCTCGTATCAGTAATTAGGGGCTCGTATCAGTAACTAAGGGCTCGTATCAGTAATTAAGGGCTCGTATCAGTAATTAAAGGTTCGTATCAGTAATTAAAGGTTCGTATCAGTAATTAAAGGTTCGTATCAGTAATTACGGGCTCGTATCAGTAAGTTAAGGCTCGTGTCAGTAATTAAGGGCTCGTATCAGTAATTAAGGCTTATGCAGTGAATATTTGTATGCGTTACAGTTTTAATTTATGAACTTAAATACTTTGTTAAATTACACGATGCAATCAAAATTTATTGATAAAACTTCAATCAATTTTGGGCGACATTGTCACTTTCAACAAAAACAGTTTTGTTTATATAAGAAAGGAAGAAAACAATATAACAGTAAAGTTTAACATACAGCTAACTGTTTCTTCTTTAATTTCTCCTGACGATAGTTTGAACTATAAACAAAAGATTGAGTCAGTCATCGAGTCATTGTATGCTTTAAGATACAAAGCTTCTCCAATGTAGTCATAACATTTTTTTATATTCTGTCCAGATTTGAGAATTATGTCCGACGGTGTTAAGGATGACTATATATATCTATCCCTGCATTTCAGGTTCTTCGAGATGGGGGTACGGTGTCTTACAGTTGCCTTCCTGCGGTTAATTATACTTGTTCAGGCCGGGAACTTTCTCAACGGTAAATCCTCGCCAGGTTGGTTATGTTATCGTAGAGTATAATCGCTGTTGTAACTAGAAACCACAAATCTACACGCTTTTTTCTCCATGAAGTTTCACTGGTTAAACCAGACATATGTTAAGACTTACTTTTCTCTTCATGCCGAAAGCAAACAGATTAGCCTTCTTATTACTTATAACGACTTCTCACACGCTTATCAGCTACAATTGCAAACAGAATGTCGAAAGAATGGAAAACTCCTGCGAACATTTATTTCTATTTTACCCTGTTTTTAGATAGACACCTGTTACCACAACAAATCTACAGAAAATATCATGTTGACGTTAGCTAGGACAACATACGCTCGCGATTTCAGATATTTTAATCGTAGCATATGTGTTCCTTCGATATAATGCTGTAGGCCTAGAGTAATAAGAGAAATAATAGCAGTATTAAATGACACTATCACTTTGAGATAACAAATAACTAAATGTAAGCAGACAGTCAAACCAAGCACACTAACAGAATGGAGAAGCTTTATCCAATTTACTTTATACCGCATCTCTTGCTGAGTTTTTTGTGTTTTTGTTACTGTTCTGAATTTGTTTATTAGTCGTTTCTTGTTGGTGCGAGATTTACCAGTTCTTCCACATGCCACAGAGTTAACATTCTACATGGTTTAAAAACACGGTACCTTTCAGTATATTTTGACCTCTTATCAGTGGCTACATATTTTTACCTCGTTTCAGTGCCTACATATTTTCACCTCTTATCAGTGACTACATATTTTTACCTCTTATCAGTGCCTACATATTTTTACCTCTTATCAGTGGCTACATATTTTTACTTCTTATCAGTGGTTACATATTGTTACCTCTTACCAGTGCCTACAAATTTTTACCTCTCATCTGTGGCTTCATATTTTCACCTCTTATCAGTGGCTACATATTTTCACCTCTTATCAGTGCCTACATATTTTTTCCTCTTATCAGTGGCTACATATTTTCACCTCTTATCAGTGCCTACATATTTGTAGTCTTATCATATTTACGATTGCCTTTCATGTTTCAAAAATAGTAACAATGTGAGCAAACTGAAACTCAGAATGTATGTTATTTTGTCCACGGCGCACAATCTGACTATAACACATATATACATTATATGTAAATACGGTCCCCAGCGACCAATCAAAATGTTCTGTTTTCAAAATTCTCGTAAATTAGAAAATAAAACGTGGTTTCATATGTAATCGAAGACGTTGAACAAGATAGTAGCATTTTTAATTATAATACTTACCCCAATGCAATTGGGGGCCAAAACGAGGCTAAAATGGTAAAATGTTAATGGTTAATTACGCGTAAAATACTTTATGTACAGTCAATCTGATTTCTATATCATTCAGGGATCAGGACTTAGCTGATGCTTTATGTTTTTAAAAAATTATAATACGTCACATGGCGGACATTTTGAGAGGTTGAAGAAATTCTTTAAAAATCTACTTCTGCAAAACGTTTCAAGCGACCAAATTGAAACTGGGAATTTAAGTACTTTGACTCATGGCACATACTCTGACATTAACACCTTTGGGAATTTTATGCAAATTAGGTCTCCAGGGACCAATCAAAATGCTCCGTTTTATATTCTCGTAAATAAGCAATAATAACGTGGTTTCAGATGTTATAGGGGACCCTGAAGAAGATGGTCTCATTTGTAATTCTCTAATCCTCCCCACAATGCAACTGGAAGACAAAACGAGGCTAAAATTACAACATTTCAGTTGCTTATTTCTCTGAAAGCGTGCAATATACAATCAATTTGACATCATTATTATTTAGGCATGACAACTTAGCTGATGCTTCATCTTTTTGAAAATTATAAAACGTAGCATGGCGGTCATTTTGAGAGGTCCCATAAATTCTAAAAAAAAACAACTTCTGCAAAACGTTTCAGAAGACCAAACTGAAACTTGGATTGTTTAGACTTTGACTCTTGGCATATAACCTGACACTAAAACCTTTTGGCTTTTTATGCAAATAAGGTATCCCGGGACCAATAAAAATGCTCAGTTTTCGGAATTCTCATATATTCACAAATAAAACATGGTTTTATACGTTATTTGGCAAGCTGAAGAAGATAGCATCAGTTTTAATTTTCTTATCCTATCCATAATGCAAAAAGAGTCCAGAACATGCTTGAAACGGTAAAATTGAAATCGTTTACATCTTTGAAATTATGCAATGTATAATCAATCGGATATCACTATATTGTAGGGATCACAACTAAGCTAATGCTTTATATTTTCATAAAATTATGTAACGTCAAATGACGGCCATTTTAAGAGGTTGAAGAAATTCTAAAAAAATTTACTTCTGCAAAACGTTTTAATTGAGGAAACTGAAACTTGGAATATTTATAATATGACACTCGGCGCATAATCTGACATTAACACATTTTGGCATTTTATGCAAATAAGATATCCAGGGACCAATCAAAATGTTCCTTTTTCAGAATTCTCGTAAATTAACAAATAAAAGGTGGTTTCATACGTTATTTGGCAAGCTGGAGAAGATTGTATCACTTTTAATTTTCTAATCTTACCCATGATGAATGTAGAAGCCAAAACGAGGCTAAAATGGTCAAATTTCTATTGTTTATATTTCCGAAAGTACGCATGGTACAGTCACTGTGATTTCACTTTCCAATACAGCCATGCTTTATGTTAAACTTTTATACATACGTCGTTTGAGGCTTTGTGACAATGCACCCCAGGCCGAAGCTGTTTTACAGCTTTAATTATTATTATTATTATTATTTTTCTTCCCCCCACTTTTCTCGGAAACTGCCTTTCTCGGAAACTTAACGGTGTGGAAAAACTGTTTGCTTCATATAATGACAATCATTCCGGGCTCGGTTCAAGCATGGAGGTAATTTTTAACGTTGATGCTGCCATATTGGAACCATCCCTTTATACTTTAAAAAAGGGTTTAAGGTACGGCTTTGAAATTTATTAGGCTTAAAGCACTATCCCTTCTCATACAAGTTTGAGAAAATTAAATAGATTACGTAATTAGTACCAGAGATATGATTGGTCGAATGTCATGTGATTTTTCACATTTGACTTATAAACTTATGTTGGTTTATTGATGCATGTCGTTGAACGCAACTTTGTTTGACGAGTTATAATATAGGATTGAATTTTTTCCAAGTTTCACAGCTGTGACATCCTTTCTGGTCAAAGTTAACAAAAGTGTGGTTTTCAACAGTCACGTGATTAAAAATCGCTTGACGAACACCTCTGAATTTTGCTTGGTTAATAATCCTACTTGTGTACTTTAGTGCGCGATAAACATATTATATTTACAGTCAAAATTACAAGACTTATTAGGCCCCAAAACATTAACAAAGGTTGAACTTTTGTAGTTCCTTTTCCCTCCATATTTCAAAAAGTTAATTTTCTTTTTCTTTATAAGTTTGATGAATTGTTCCTAAAGTAGATTGTAGCCTACTACAATTATTTGTATATGCGTGATTAACCTATTTGTCAATTAATAGGCCGCTGAAATAGGTGAGTAAAAATTAACAAAAATGTTTAAACGTCTTAAAGTCGAGAGCGATAAAACAGAGAGATTTGAATTTAATACCGAAGGTTTGTATAATGAAGGCGATATCAGTTTAAGAAAATTGTTCCATTTACTTAAGTATTTCAAAAGTTGAAAAATCAGAACCTAACTATTTTGAACAGTGTGCAAAACACGTGTCTCAATATTTTTGGACAGATTATTCGTATCCGACAGAATGGCGTAGTGGTTAGTGCATTTGTCTGTCAACCCAAACATCCCAGGTTCGAGTCCCGTTCAAAGCAATTTTTAAAAATATTTGTTCGATGTAGTTTGTAGTGTTATGGGACAATAAACTGGGAACGATACATCATAGAGATATGAAATTAATACTGAACATTTTTACCATGAAGTCAATATTAGTTTAAGAAAATTATGCCATTTCCGTAAATAGTTTTTAAAAGTTGTGAAATCAAATGTAAACATATAGAACAGTGTGCGAAACACGTATCTCAATATTATTGGAGAGTTTACCCTCATCTGTTAGAATGGCGTCGTGGTTAACGTAATCGGCTGTTAAACCAAACATGGCCGGATCAAGTCCCACTCCAGGCAATACAAAAAAATATATATTTTGAGATTTGGATTGTAGAGTTATGACCGAATACGCTTGGAAACCTTATAAGCGGTTCGTTCCGGTTATAACATCTGGTTTTACAAGCTCTATGAAACTGCTATATGCGACCCGAAAGCTGATTTTAGTTATGTTTTTGGACAGGTTACTAACAGAGGATATGGTATTTTTTTCTTTTTGGACTGTTGCAAGGGTCACTAAATAAATGACTACATAAACAATTGCTGATATCACTGGTCTTTGTTGTAGCCATGACGAACGAGAGTCTGTTTCCCACTAGTTGTTGCTATGTTAAATCTGTGCACGTCAACACCACCAACTTATTGCAGCTTTCTGGCTACCCCTATTGAAATAATTTGTTTCACGATGACACTTTTCCTTTTTTGGACAACTCATTCCTAAACCCTGTTGAAATAATTTTTAGCACGACATCCACCAACAGCCCACATGTGGTCGGTTATTGTTGTAGTCACGGGTTTGAAACTCCCTTGAGTCCGATTTATCAATTAAAGATTATTTTCAATCTTTTTTAAATTTATTTTAAATAACAGAGTTGGAAGGCACTTTGTAACGCCTCAGTTCGTGTGTGTGTGTGCGTGTGCAGGTGTTGGTACACCTGTTTTCTATAACAATGACAAGAAGCCGATTCATTTCCACGGTCATAAGTCAAAGGCCAAGGTCACCAGGAGCAAAATAAAATATTGTGGAACATTTGATCAGCAAATTATCAAAGTTGGCACGAGAAGGCTATTGATATTCAAATAACACCACAAATTTTTTTTTGAGATTTAGTTTAACAATAGCTGGCAGTTTTTGCGATCTTGTACAGATTCTGAGAAAAACGGAGAGACAACGAAAATATTAATAATAAGAACGAGAATAATAACAATCCTATAAATTACAATAAGAGACACTAATTTGCTTTGGATTGCTTTTGTTTGAACGCAGTACTGAAGAATATTTCATTCACATGAACGCGGTGTTTGCTTGTGACAGGAAGGGATCTCCTTTGTGTGATTACCGAACAACTGAAATTTGAATAGGAATTAGAGTTGTATGATCACTGTGTCTGATTTGTTGGAGAATTTGTTGATGGATTTCAATAGGGGTTACAACTGCAACCCCTATTGAAATAATTTACTTTAATAGGTGTTAGAGTTGTACGGTTACTGTGTTTAATTGAAATAAAGTTAATGTATTTCAATAGGGGTTAACATTGCAACCACTATAGTAACCCCTATTGAAGTATTGTTTCATTGGGAGTTGAAATTGTCACCCGTATTGGAATTTTATGTAAATAGGTGTAATTTAGTTCAATATGAGTTGCCGCACAGCTTTGCCATATTCATGTATATTCCAACATATTGTGAATAACCTACTTTGACCAGAAACAAGCAGGACCAAGACGAGTGGAGCTATGACAGATTTTATTGTCTCCACGAAAGGCTTTTCAAACTATTTTCACTATTTGTTTGTTTGTTTTTTATTTTATGAAGTTATAGGAAGTTGCAGATTTTTGTATTTTCTACGAAGAACGCTTTGGTGTGATTGATTGATTGGCGTCTAACGTCGTGCTTACGGGTATTTCACTTATATGACGGCGGTGTACTCCAACAGTAAATAACCACACTATCACAACGAAAATTAATGTAAAGTACAGACAGCATGATTATGATTATTTAATAATTAGTTTGATCTTTGTCTTCAAACGACAACAATTGTACTACTATAAAGTTTTAAAAATACTTTTGTCAAAATCAGATATGCATTTTTTTTTTCTCGAAAAACCAAGGATACCAATTACCTGATATTTGACAATTTTAGAAAACTCTCATAATCTCTGGGCAATAAAACTCTTTGAAAACATCAGTGCTTGTGTATGACAAAGACGATAAGCTGTTAACATTTGAATCATATTGAAAGGAATTCTAGAGCCGTCTTTTTAAATGGCCCACGCTAGTATTTGAATATAAAAAAGAGTTCCAGGAGAAAATCAATATTGTCTGAATAAAGAAAACAGTTCCGTCATTATACTATCCCCTGGGTAGTAAAGTCTTTTGACATACAGATTTCTTATAAAGCACTGAGACATTCTGTAATGAACTGTATTAGCCGTCAACCTTTCCAACTAATTCACCACAACATCAGGGCTATCTATTTTCTGAATTTGTATTTTAACAAAAAGCTATGCCATGTGGCCATATTCGTCATAGCATAGAAGAATGCACGTCCAGAAACATGTTACTGACATAAAAATGAACACAGAAAACGATCTTTTTAGTGTAATATTAACAAATATATTATGACGTAAAAGTTTATACCATTTTATTATTTTAGGATTGAATTCGTTGCGTAGTTTTGTACTTATCCCGACAAAAATTACAATTGTATTTTCTTAGTGTCAAAAGGTTACATAAATACATCGATACTGGCTTCAAAAGGAAAACAGTTTCCTTGTGACAGTATCAGTACCGTCATTGGATCTATTGGCATCATTCTGTCGGTTACTCCGCGGGATCAATGCTAGCAGGACGTACTGTATTAGTTACGACCCCTCGAAATTCAGCCCAATGACAAAACATTACAATACATTACACGCTGCAATGGTACACCAATTAAGTCGATACATTTACATATATCGTCTGTGGTGTCACAAACTATATTATCGAAGATTGTTCTGTTGAACAATCGTGACAGATTTCTGAAATTTTGCGCAACTGTAAAATATGAGTCAGCGATTAACTTTTGGTCATTACTCAGTAAAAGATAATTATCTACTCTTTCATTTTTCATTGATGTTTATTGAATATGAAGCAAAACAAATTCCCTTATGTTGGAATATGATGAACCAATTACTGCGAGATTATTATCAGAATAAAAATGTATTCTACATTAGGAAATTGTCGATGTACGTTCATACTCATACTACACTACCGGTACCAATTCTTAACATTAAGATGCTATTTTTGGTATTCTCGTATGGTCTTTACATCCAATGGTTATCTTTCCATCTTATCAACGTATTGGGTACAGTGAATATGCCCGGAAATGTCCCGAAGATGAATACATAGGATATTTGTAACCTAGCATTAAAACTTCAATAGACGGTCCAGGAACAGTAGTCAATACGACTAGATAATGTGGAATACTTTGGCTCAATAACACTCTGAACCGTTTTAATGAAAACGTCAAAGTGTTGTTTCTTTATAGATCCAGTATGTTGAATGACATAGTATGAATAAGACGTTTGAGTGTCTGAACCAATTTTGTGGCTCAGGTCGGTGCAAAAATGTGGTTTATGAAGCTTCCATGCTGGATTCTGTGGTGAACGCTTAGGAGCTTTAAACAACGATTTGTCTTAAAATCGGTCGATGTATATATGTTCTGTTATACTGATTAATTCTGTATCGTTCCTTTTTTTTAGTGCGTTGCGAATAGGTTTGTCATTTTCCAGCACCGATCTCATGGCGATATCTTATCACGTTAGTAAGTCAGTGGTGGAAAAGTTATTGTTAAATTAGGTCTTAACCTCTTTCCGTGTGAACTATGTATTATGTAAAACCTATAAAATGCCTCCAAAACTTCAAAACAAGTCAACATCTGATGGCCCCATTGCAATTAAGATAGCCAGCACAGGCCAGCAAATCACTTCCGTGCAGGTAGCAGAAGGGCACAATAGGGCCGTCCTTAACCACACCAGCTCAGTTTAAATCTCTTGAGGATTTCACACAGAAGTCGTTCGATGATATTGAGTTTTCGCCAGACAAAGTTATTCGCTATCAGTATAACTTCACGGTGTAGTCAGTGAAAAAAAGGCAGAAAGATCTTATGGCTCGCCTAGAGACATAAGACAAGGATCTACGACAGGTAAAACAAAATCAAGTTGAGAACTCTAACAAAAAAAAACACAAAAAAAAAAATTAATTTGCTTGAACAAGTTGATAAACTAATTGAAGAAAACAAACAACTGAAAATTAGGTGTTTTACTCAAGAACGTTACAG
>JAUELC010217627.1:0-10658 GCA_031471745.1 Cryptochiton stelleri | reverse complement strand
CGGCATCTGAAATGAATAAGAATTGATATGTCATTGTCAGCAATACGGAATTTTAAATTAACAACACAGTTTTTTTTTCTATAGTCCTATTATAATTTCAAGTACAGGTATATAATTCATAATATGCGAATTCTTACCTATGAAGATCTCCCGAATTGCATTCAAAGCAGCTACTTCGTAATCTAATTGGAAACGAGGAGGCGTGAATTCTAAGTTGGAACCTGCCGCTGCATCACTGATTAGACGAAACATTCTTTCATATGTGGTTTGGCTCTTGTTTGGTAACAGGCAAAATATAAGGGGAAACATTTGACCATCAACAAAAGCATGCAAAGTGTATATTTGATGAAACAATCTAGGGGCAGCAAAAAAAGTTCCGTCTCCATAAACAGTTGTTGCAGCGCAAAGATGAGACAGGTTTCCACTAGTACCGAAAATGAGAATCTTCTCTTCGTCACCGTCATCAGCGATAAGGAAATTCTCTCCTGTTGGTGTCTTGTCCCAGTTTCCGTCTATAGTAATGTCGGACCGGCTGGTTGGCAATACAGGTACTTTCTTTTGACGTTCTCGATAGAGGGAGGATTTCACATTTGCAAACGTTGGCATTTTCCGAGCTATATCCTCAACAGGAAGGTCAGTTGTGCCGTCAGAACGAAGGTTTGCTAACTCCTCATTGTATAGGGATGGCAGTGGTGTAATCTCATGAAATGCACGTTTTCTCAAATTGCTAAGGACACTATTGATAGATAACGTACATTCATTCGGTATGTGGTTATGAGCATGTGGACCTATATTCGATAGCATGTCATCCTTGGTGGAGAGGGTAGCAGAGCAGCCAGACTTGGAACATTTCCACGAAGACCATGCATCCTTCTTACGGTTGATTCGGAACTTATACCCTTGCCTAACTAAAATTCTACCTCCACGCTTACTAGGGATAAAGCTGATGTCTGCTTCTGCTTGTGCCATGATGTTTTCGAATGAATGTAGAATTTAGTTTCGATTCGTCTTTATATAGAGTTGACAAGGCTGAACGATGTTCTGTCAAATCTGACACTTAAAGACTGAATATAATGAGTGAACGATGTTCTGTCATTAAACAATAAGTAAGAGTGAGCGATGTTCTGTCATCCTTCTTAAAATAAACTTGTGCTATTACACAGTAAATAAGAGTGAGCGATGTTCGACTTAATGTATGTACGACCTGTATGTATGAACACCAGTTTGCAGTTGCCAAAATATACCTGATGATGTAGATAGTTTCTACGGAAGCTAGTGTAAACATGTTATTTAAAAGTATATGTTTTGTCGCGTTATTTATTATAGGTTTACCTAAGATTATCACCAGAGGTGTGAAGGCATAAAGATTTAGTCAAATATTTGATTGTATAACATATTTAATAATGATATAATGTTAATGCTATCTACACACCAACAAGGAAGTCTTTGTCAAAGGTGGCTTAGGTGATGGTCCAACCTTCTGCATTTGTGATTGATGATATTATCGTTTTCTATACACATGCTGGATCTGCAACCGATATTGTGACATCGCCAATGACATTTATTTTTAGGTTTTCCGTTAACCCCTACTCAAAACCTATTTGCCCGAGTTTGCGCCCACCTATCTGAGTAACTACAAATTCAACTTTCGTCATTGAGGAAGCCATAAGGAAATCAATAACTCGACTGATGAAAATCTGTAAATTTGAATATACATACATATTTTCCAGTTGTATGAAAAATGTATGTTAATAATTTGGCATTCACTGACTGAACACTTCTTAATTGTTTAATCCGTCACATCCTGTCACAGCATGGTGTTAACCAAGGGGTGATATTGGATTTACTCCGCGCTTCGAGTAGCGCCGTTTTGGTGTAGACACCGTTGTGACATATAGCTGCGGACCAGCGGTGACCTAATACAGTTTTTTATTTATTCGACGGCATTGACTTCTCTGTCTCAAATATCTTCCAAACACTTGACGGACACATATAGAGTGTTCTAAAGAGGCCGTCAATAAACAATACGCGAGTAAATATTTATGGCGGAAATACTCTCGCTTTATTGTCCAAATCGTTCGCATTTATGAGTTTATTCCATTTCCACAAAGATAAATCTCTCGATATTTTCCCATTTCTTCAACGATCCAATGCTTTCATTGTGGAAATTGTACGCAAATCCATTTTTTCACAAATCTGAAATCATTGGAAATAATACTTTGCTTCTGTTTGGCTGATTATCTCGAAAGTGCTATGATTTTCCTTGAGGGAACAAATGCATCACGATGAATGTTTGTGGAGGATATATTTATTCAGTTAGATCTTCAAATATCTGTATTGGCATTGTATTGAATTTAGTGACATAACACATACAGCATCTTCGCTCTTCAATGGCTTTATTTCCAGCTACACTCTAGTTGTAATGGCGATCGAGTACTTCGGAATAAAACCATTGTCAAGCCAAGATGCACACTAGAAAATAAACGTTAGTCAGTTTTATTTTGTCTCTTTCTTTAAATATCTGGAGAAAAGCACTATCTCCAACATTCCTTTTTTGGCGACTGTTTGGCGGTTTCCCCGGGCTGAATAAATACTGCAACATGACTAGCATTGTCTTCATAGATTCATCCACAATACAAATGGTTAATTAAATATTCGATACTGATCGCATCTCATACATTGGAGATAATCCAAGTACAACATTGCTCGAGTATTTGCTTCCTACCATTATACCGGCTGATTGGTGGGAGCGTCGATCATGTGTCCTGGTGCTCTCTGAGCTAATTTGAAACACGAAGTCAATTTTTGTATGGTGTTTTGCACTGTATATTTGCACACTTTGTCTCATTGCGCCGTGCTTTGCGCCATGTGATTATCTTGTATCTTGTCATTGTTTGTTGCCAGTGACGATGAAGGTTGTTTCCGTCACCCATTGGGCTGACAACTCAGGTGAGTGAAATAACCTTACGTCTGCCGTTAAATCTCCATCAAACAACCCAACAAATTATTGATTATATTTTGTCGTCGATTAAAGAATGAATGCACATTAGCCTGAGTATTTAAAAGCAAATAAAGAAAATAAAAATACTATGTTACTATGACATCATGATCGCGTCATCAGCTCCAATGGTTTTGTTACACCTAAAGGTTTAAGGTCGAAATCAATCAAAGGAAATAACATTATCTACAATAAGACGCATAAAGCTGTTTACTTTGACAATTAATCTGTTTTTGTAGTCTTTTAATCTTATGGAAAACAGACTATAACTTGCCAACCGTTCCTCCACACGTCAAAAAATGTAAATAAATAGCTTTCTTTTTTGCTGTTGTTCGTTTATACACTGCTTCATTTCTTGTATTGTCAAATTTAAAGTTTCTAAGTGTATAATTGCAGTTAATATTGTTATTAGATTTATGTTCGCCGTTAGTTTCACAATTGTTTTCTGTTTTATGTTCCTTGAGATAAATAAAACCCTCCGTGGGTTTTACTTCCGCCTGTTTATGTGTAATTTATATAGGTTTTTCTTAAAATATTATTAGGAATAAATGAATGAAACATGAAACGTGATAGTGGTGCTAGTATAATTGATGGAGAAAAACTCAGAGGTGACCACTATAATTTGAATCCCGCGAACACCGGCAACTTTCCAGCATACGCATGTCAGGGGCTTATGTAATGTCCTCGGGCACTCTGGTATATGTCATGTAGCCATATCAAATAACACAGACTTTCAGAGAAATGTCAAAATCTTGAGCTGACATAATATATGAAATGATGTGGTAATTCTGTCTGAGACGGTCATATTTTATTTAAAAGCGCATATGTATTTGTCACGTCTCTCCTGGGAAATCTTATATGATATTATTTATCCACGATAAACACAGAGAATATGTTAGTACTGTATCCCTTGAGACTATGGATATCATTTCATCTGTACAAATCCTTTATACGCCGAATAACAAACAAAGTATTTGTTATAGTACCAAAAGGTTAAGATTCTACTCATGGTTTGCCGGCTTTTGTTTTTTTTAAAAAGATTCACATATAATATACAACCAGATAACCTATTCTATACCGGTTGTTAATGTACTAGAACTGAGAATAATGAACCCAGCAAATGTGTGCTTCTCTCGATGTGAGGAAACAGACTGGACAATTTATATATGATAACTACCTTACTTGTATAGTCTTTGGGTTAACGAAAAGAATCAGATGACGGAAAGCGGAACTCGTCAAGACTATAACTGTTCTGAGTACAGCAGGATATATCCTGTATCTCTACATAACCTGATTATCACTGGTCTAATGTGCACACGGCACACTATCTAGTTCCATTGCTTAAGCAATCAGAATATAGCTTTGAGGTATTTCTGCTTTTTCAAATAAATGTAATAATATTCTGCAAATTTCTGGATAGTCCTTTGAACGTCGTGTCCCGATGGCGACGCTTGTACAGCCCACGGGAGTGTTATTATATTAGTCGGTTAAGGATGTGAGACAGACAATTCATCCTAAATTATAAGGTTTTTAATACAAAATCTATCTGTGTTTGAGAAAACAGGATCACGCTAGAATTAGCAACCGTTAAAACTATAGAAGATAGAGATCAACAACCTGAAACATATTTGGGGTTTAATTTCCTAATCGACATTGTATTGAATTCATCTCAATTCCGCTATTAAAACAATAAGAAACAAAAACGCACCATAAGTCCCAAATAGATACCATAGTCTGCAAAATGTTAACGGTCAGAGAGAGGCTATTTAAATTCATGTTATAAACATTTTGTCTGAAACCAGCATATTTAAGTGAATAACGCAGTTAAGCTTATTTACTGTGTATGTTGGTAAGCTGTCTGTAAAATGTCAAAGAATGGTTAAATATTGACTGCTCATTTTTATAGTCATATAACATATTATGCCATTTTAAAGAAATAGGAAGTAAAATGAATAAGAATATACTCGAATGAATGGGTATATATGAGTATTTTATTGTGTGTGATATTTTTCTGCATATTAGGATAAAAATTATATTCCATTTTGTTCACTAGATACCGAAGAGCTCTTCAGTTTAAAAGGCGAGAAATAGATTCGTAATCCTAGTATTCACTATTATGTTTGATAACAATACGAGTGCATTTGTCTGTTCTGCGCAAACATCCAAATGCTTCCCAGGGGGGTATTTTCCCAAACTGCTTGTCGTTTAACGGTTCATCTTTAAATCTGACCACTT
This sequence comes from Cryptochiton stelleri, assembly GCA_031471745.1. NCBI lineage: Eukaryota > Metazoa > Mollusca > Polyplacophora > Chitonida > Mopaliidae > Cryptochiton > Cryptochiton stelleri. The sequence goes on along the minus strand of JAUELC010217627.1, from coordinate 5,425 downwards.
CAAAATTTTTGAGAATATAAAAAGTACACGGTCACTATGGCAATTGCTAAATTAACCCAAAGTTAAATGAGAGGTTGGTTTTCTATGGTCGCATGCGGATTGATATGTGAAATGCAACATTCAAATGTTTGGCGGACACTGACACACCTCTAAGGTACATTATTTATGTCCGCTTACAGTATTTTAATACTTTAATAGACTACCTGACTTTCCCTAACAAATCAAATCGTCAAAAAACATATGCAATTAACATTATTTGATAGAAAAAAAACGAAAAAAAAAACAATTCTTAAGTTTTCTCCCCCTTCAAATTATATATTGTCAGCTACTGTAATCTTTGTGGCTACGTTTTTTTAACTTTTGTCATTTGCACTTTTTGTCATGTTTAATTGGGCAGTGAAAATTCTCCTATTTTATACCATTTGGCCATCTGTCGATCCTGGGTGTATGAGGGCAATCATTAAGGATGTGAGACAGACAATTCTGAAAACATTATTAGATTATCAACAGAAAATAGAGTGTACACTCGTGAATCATGTGCTGTTTATATCATCCAGACCCTTTTGTTTCAGCCTATGATAAATTATGATCGGTTTAATGGGGATGGCCACCAGTGGCAGCATTTCAAATTAAAGCAATACGGTCTTATCCTTAGGAGCGTGTCAGGCTGCAGTTGTTTACGTGCTATCTGTGGACCTTGTCGTTTAATTGGCTGTCCGTGAAATAACTTTCCTGTGAGCCAATCAGTGTTAGTATGAAGGATCAGACTATAAACGGATGGTCATCCCCAGAAAACCGGTCGAAGTTTATTAACAGCTGAAACAAAAAGGTTTGTATATATAGATAACCGCTGATTCAGGAACGTTGAAGTGTGGCCGCCTCACTAGAATATAGGTAATAAAGACACCCTATCCAGTCACAGTATGACTATTATTCATTTGCCAATAATGTGATCAGGCGAAGAGAAACGGAAACAGTCCAGGCTAACTCTACCATGCACACCGAGTGTATCCTGCTTCCAGATGTGACATCATTATAATCAGGATATTGTGCATACGGCACTAATTCTTCTTTCCATTCAATGACCATCATATATTAGGTATTTAAAACAAAACATCTGTACCCCAAATCACAATTATAAAATACCAACAATATGTACTCTGTCTAACGTTTATTTTGACAGTTAGCTACGATTCTCTGTTTGGTATCACATACGCCTTACTTTGACAACCATTCATATAGAACAATTTTTGGAATAGAAATTCTGTCATTCGAAACATCTGTACAACATGCATATGACATACATGTAGGTAGCTTTGCTGTCCTATTTATTTTCACAGAATTGTTTCAAAGGCTAGGACTTCTCTGTTTGCATAGCTGCAGAGACCCGTACCACCTTCAAAAATCCTTGATCATGTGGAGACAGAACGGCTAACGACTGGTGTAAAATCTTGTCCAGTAACGTAAATTTGCCCACAATGCATCAGTGTGGGCGCATTTTTCAAACCGGTATTTTTTAAGGAACATCAAAATAAATGCCTTAAATCAATATTACTGGTAACAAAACTTATTAATAAATGATACGCTAGGATTACCTATCAGAAGTGGAATTTTTCAAATTTTTTCGCACAGGTAGGGATTTAAATTTTTTTTTTGTTACTCCACAGTCAGATTAGTTGTGGCTTTTCGAAACATTTACATAACTTAAACGCGCCGAGCTATTTATAGGCCACAATAACACCGTTACCACACTATCTCTACTTTATAGAGTTAATTAGTCGGTTGAATCTTACTTTGAACAGCTTAATTCAATACTGTAATGTAAAAATCGCCTTCACGTCGTTGTTGTCCATTTGTACCATGAACTATTCAGTAAAACTTGATTATTTTCATCAATAAAAGAACCATAGCTCTGTTTAGAAACGATTGACACGACGCTACACTATTTCATCTCTTCTCAATACACTTCCTGATTAGAATACATAGTCACGCCAAGAAATATATCTGATACACACTATTTAAATAGTTCCTACTTTAAAATAATGTTAAAAGAATGATGAATTATGCCTACTGTCGAGATCATTGTTTATGGTTCTGAAGCACTAATTAATGCTTTATGGTTACCTTTATTGTGAGCAAAGTTATCCGCCTCTCTGGCACAGTTATAACGTTAATGCCATAAAACTATTACATTGTCTTGTTCACGATTTAGCCTTTAACATGATAAACATCAAACTCTTAAAAGTTCCCTGTATTGACACACCGAATCGTTCCTTGAAACAGTTTGATGAAACATTGATTGCCTGTTAACGAGATGTACAGGAGTTGGTATTCATTTGGAGAGTGGCTGTACCTGTTATAGTTGCGTATTGTCGATGATTGGCAGACATAGCTTTACTAACCCTTAAACTATGATCTATTTCGACAACTTTTAATCCATGTCACTGATGTAGTTATTACTGGTCAGATAATAAAAACTGTTAGGCATACGTTGTCATGTGAACAAATTAAACTCAGCAATAACCACATAAACCCCTAAAAGGTTAGTTTATTGTATTACGCGTGATGTCAATATAGTCGTTTGTCTTGTACAGTTTTATTTGGCACTGTTAATCTCAGAACGAGGTGCATCTATTTGTACAATAAAATGCATCCGTGATAGTTGCCTGTTGTTGTCGACTATATCCACCGGCTAAAATGAATATAGGCGATTGGCGAGTCTATACACGGGTTAATATTAGCTTATATTAACAGTTAATATCAACAGTCAATGCAGGTATGATAAAAAAAAAGTCAACCCAATCATCAATACGAATGCAACAACTGACATTAAATAAGGGCATTAATGTACTCAACTTGATTGCCTGTTAATGTGAATAGTCGGTCGCTCGAAAATATTGTTTAAACACTTGTGTATCTAGCGGTTCTAAATTGAAAGATTGGATGTACTACCCATGACGGGCATAAATGTAGCATAATTAATTTGCGATATGTGAAAAGCTGGCCAGAAAAATGTAATTTGAACACCTTATCCCATTTTGTTGCTAGCGGTACTTAAGCGAGATGTATTAAGTCAGACTGCTAATCAACTCACGTCTTTCCCCTTTTTTCTTCTTTTTTTATAGCTATTTGAAAATCGGCTGCATTGGAAACATTACTATGTTAGCTTCAGGCATTGACACCGATATGTTATACAGTTCTGTAGCATTGATTCTTGTAGGTTGCTGGTTCAATTTATGATCCATTAATTAGCCAATATAGCTCGGAGGTATTTTCCATGAATATATCAGCAAGACCGGAGAATAGCTGGGTAGTTAATTGAACTTCTTTCCCACTTGTGACATCTGTATACGTTATTACACACCACGCGATTACTTGTCACTATTACACCCCAGGGAAGGCTTTTTCTTATCAACGTGTTACGGATGTGAGACAGACAATTCAGAAAACAGAATAAGTTTATCATCAGAAAATAGGATTAAAGGTTCGGAACAAACACATTTTTAATTAAATTAGTAAGTAGGCCCTATAGTTAATTGTTTATTAGAAAGATTTTGTTTATAAACTGGCGGAAACGAACAAATAGAAGAGATGTCAAGATGTATAACTTTGCGAAGCTTTGCCATCACTTTTTTTTGCTTTAAATAACTTAGTTTTCCCTAAGCTTTGGTAATGAATCTTTGTTTGTGTTGTGGGAAATTGGAAGTAAATACAGAACAAAATAAGCCGTCTATTTTTTTTTTACATTTTCTTTGATACACTTACTACTTGCTTATGACCTGCTCTATTTCGACAACTCGTAATCCATTCCATTGATTTGGTTATTACTGGTCAGGTAGTAAAAGCTGTTACATTGTCGTGTAAAAGAATAAACCAAAGCAATTATTACAGAAACCCATAAACGGTTACTGTATTACGGGGCAGGTCAGGGGAGGCTTTTATCAAGAAGATTTTTTTTCGACACTGTTAACCTTTATAACAAGATAATATAACAATTCGTATTAATTTGCTCAGTAGAGTGGATCCGTTATAGTTGCGTGTTGCTGACAATTATATGCCATAGAATAAAACGACCATAGACCACTGACGAATGTAACTTAACTGTCGTTATAGTCTTGATAATATGTGATTGACTTCAGTGGTGGCGCTTTTAAGCAGGGAATCTCACCCATGTAACTACGTACCTTTGATTGATTGCACAACTCTATCCGGAGATGAAACATTGCAGACATTAACGTAGTCTATACTTGTTCTGCTGTAAATGTGAAAGCCTAGTCTATCCGTCGGTACTTCGGGTATTGATGTAATTGTATTTAGTCAGACTGGTATGTTTCGATCCGTATTGGCGAAGAATACCTTAAAATATCTGCGAATTATTTTACCAGTACGATACAATCAACTCATGTTAGTTCCTGTTGTCTGATGATCTGTTGTACAGCTTCGTTGGAAACTATCTATGGATTCAGGGAATGACACCGATGCCTTTTCTATCAGAACCGCTGATAGCCATTAGGGGTTTTATTGGTAAAATAATTTAATCCAATCCTCTCACACGAGACACATAGAAGTCAGCTTAACTTTAGGACTTCTACGAAACCTACTGTATTCAAGCGATTCAAGATGTGATTTAATGTCCAATAATAAAGTTATCTGTTACGAATTAATACGTCACAAGAGAAGCCAAATAGACTGTGACCACATTCCAAATTAAGATGATTTAATCTGCTTATATTTGTTTTTGTGTTTGATTTGTGTTTAACGTAGCACTCAAGGGTATGTCACTTTAATATATGACGTTACTGTCTGTGCAGTAATCTAATTCCCGACATGCCGGAGATTGTGTCTGAAGGCTTTATGCTCTTATCACCATCAAAATTACCTCTTCATGTACAAGACAGACTTAATTTGATGTTCTTTATTGAGAGTACTGGCTCATAATCATCTAATGTCAGACAGGATAAAAATACAGTAACATTAACATAAAATACATACACCTACAGTTTCTCTCATCTTAACAGTAATAAGCCCATGAAGTTAGGTTGAGAACGAAAAGATAAGGTATGTTACTTAATGTCTCCTCTTTTCGAAATTATCACGTGTAAATGTATTAGCGAACTTGAGTTTGCGTTTTATTCGTTTTCAGTTGTTTGTTTAGCATTAAATATAATTTGACGTGACAGGACGTGACACTTTTAAAGATTTTACTTCAGTTTGAGAAAGACAGACGAGAATTACAGCCTCCGTTCGTGTAATAACCCTTATTCTTCCAGGATGATACTCAGATCATATACTTTCTTGGAGGCTTCTCGCATAAAAGCATAAAAAAAAACAATCTCCTGATAAATGTATTAGCGAACTTGAGTTTGCGTTTTATTCGTTTTCAATTGTTTGTTTAAGCATTAACTATAATTTGAGTTAGTCAACT
>JAUELC010217410.1:0-10661 GCA_031471745.1 Cryptochiton stelleri | reverse complement strand
TTTGTTTTTGGATTTTCTTCCAGCTTTGGATTGTTTTTCGGTATTATTTTCAAATACAATGATAACTATTTCCCAAATTCATAAAAAAGGAAGAGTTCATTAATGTTAACTGGGGTTTTCCTAACTTCTGCGCAAAGAATAGTTTTGTTATCCAGATTCCCAGATTGATTGTGTTTTGCTATATTTGTGTTTCCCTGGAAGTTTGAACATTATGATGTCTTGTATCCAAATCTTGTTTTATTTCAAATCACAAGAAGTATACAGGACCTACATTAAACAGTCTTACTTGATTTTCCACTGCTATTGGTTTGTCTTTACAAAGCCAACATAACCACAGATAACCATCTAGGCTGTAATGAAATAAGTATTAGCTCTAAGAAACGCCGAAACTCAAAAACTTTTTTTTTATGACTATTACAAATTATTTATGAATCACATTTCAATGAAAATCATTCAAACACCAGATTAAATATATTAAAGTCCTCTAGTTTGTGTTTTCATAACAATGACGTTGGATTTCTAGCACGATATAATTCAATAAATAGCTGTGCAAATCATCGCGATATAGAAATTAATTCCGTTGGGTTTTAATGAAAATCTTCGAATCAATATAAGAAATATATTAAAAAGTTTAAAGTCTTGATTTGGTGCGGCCGATGGTAGACCAGATTGTGCCGATGGTAGACCAGCTTGGGGTTTAAAACCGAGTACAGTATAATAAAAAGGCATATAACAACTAGCTTGTTTCCCATTTGTTTTAAATGAATATTTTCCAATCAAGAAAAGACATATATTGAAAAGTTTCAAGTCTTTACGTTTTGATTTCGTGTGGTCGATGGCAGACCAGATTGGGATTATTACATACTGAGTGCAAAGTAATACAAAGGCATATCACAGCTAGCTCTTTTCAAACGTGATATTAATGAATATATATGTGACGTGATGGTATTCATTCAACTAATCCGACAGAGGAATTGACAATGTCCTTTCACTACACACGAATAATGTCTCAGTGGGATATTAAATAAATAAGAATGTTGACTTGGAGACAGGTTATACGATACCGTATCCCCTGTGTCACTTAAAGTCATTTCAACCATTGTCTAGTCATATTAACAGATGTGCTAAGGAACATGAAGCCATTTGTTGATTGGCCAACCGTATGTCCCAAGCGGGCTCAGTCTTCTTTAAGCTCCAAATGACCTTCACCGTTATAAACTATTAATATTCCCTTTGTTCTAGGTATGTAGTCAAACGAACACTAGTACGTATGTCCCAAGCAAACCATTTACTTTTCTGTTGCCTCTCAAAATCTCGGATAACACCTTGGTGTTATTAAGGTTCAAAGCGGTATTTTAAAATTATTCTTATGTCATTTGATATACACATTTATGAGCCAAATGGAATTGATCACTAGGGCTATATATCGGCAAATCGGCATACATGTATATGATCCCATATGGTTAACCCTGGGTTAGAAGGTTAAGGACAGGATTTAGCTCTTGTTACGCTTAGGATTAGCTGATCAATCCATTATGATAACCATAGTTTTCCATCCATTGCATAAATTATATCATCGCCTATCTGTTAATGTCAATGTTAAGTGATAAAGTCTTTGCGGGTTGTTTCGCTGGCAATCATTTTGTTTTTCAATCTTGAAGGCAGTTTCTTTTTAGGAACGTACCCTAGACCAGAAACATCTAAATTATGACGTCACAGCAAAAAAATTGGACTTTGTTAAAAAATGCGAAATAGTCAAAAGAACAATTTTGCCAAGTTTCGTGCCGATCTGATACGAGTTAAAGGAGTCAGCATTTTATGACTAGCACACTCCCCTCCTCTCCCAAGATAAGAAGAGCAACACTAAGAACACGATAAAACAGTATAGCGATAAAGGAACTTATTCCTGGTCGGAAAATTCAATGATCTAAGCTCAGACTATCTTCTACAAATGCTTTGTTCCGAGTTCATTGGTGACAAAATTGATTTAGTAACCTTGGGATAAAGATCTTTAAATTTGAAAGGATGAAACCCTTAATGGAATCGAACCCACGGCTTTCAGTCTGGTCCCAAATTGCCAGCAGTAAATTCGAACACCAATGCGACCGTTCCACTCCAGAAGGACGGTTTTTTTATAGAGGGTCGGCTGGCTGATTGGTCAATATTGAACGAATCGCTTCAGCCTTTAGATTTGTTGAGTTTGTATACAAAGACATTTTAGTGTTGAAAATTGGATATCGTGAGGTGTGATTGAAGTCATGGTGATAACAATAACAGAAAGTCCTTTGTGGTCGTTGTTAGAACGCAGTGCTCTACAATATTGAACTATTGTAGGAATTTTTCTGCAATTGGCCTGAATGTTTCCTGGTATTTTTCAAAGATTTAGACGTTTATTTTTTGGCAACAATGTTTTTCTCTTTACGAACGCTCGAATAATCTTTAAAAAAAACAACTGATATCATTAATCATTTTACGTGATGGCCGAATGATTTTAGTTTCGGTCCTTTCATAAATGTTAAAGTATTGTAGCAATTGTCAGGAATTCGCCTGGGGTTTCCTCTTATGGACATTTGCTACATAACCACCCAAAGCAAACACAAAATTAAATTAAAAAAATACTTTTCCGTGGATTCCCCACCTAAAATCAATTGTAACGAAGACAAAATTATTTTTAAACCTGGTCAGAATGGCCTACAGTACTAGCTGTCTGATTGTATCAACTTCCATGTATTCAAGTGAAACAAAAGTTAATTTTGCTAAATCTGTATGGCTCAAGCATTATGTGAAGAAACCTACCTTGCAAAACAATGACAACGAACAAGGACAAGACACAATACATTCATAGGACGGGTAACATGATGCAATGAGACAATGTGTGGAAGTTACAGAGCAAAAGACACCCAACAAATCGGCTTCCTGATGTCCCTTGGCTCAGAGAGCAACAGTAAACAGGAAGCTTCTATAAACCATTCACCTGAAGCGGAATGACCCTCAGGTCAGACTTAAGTTTGTTAATGTTTTATCTCTTAGTTTGCGTGCACCGGGACAACAGGAACCCCCGGTCAACCACCCGCTAGGCTTTATTTTGGCTATTGCAGAAATAAGCCATTTTAAACTGGACGACATCTCCATTTCCAAACTAATTCTTGTTATTGTAAATTATTCAAGTTTATTTTGGTTCTGGGTAATTGTTGTAACCAAATCTCCAGTAAGGACTGTTTATGCCTCCAGATATCTGTTAATGCTTCAAAATCTTAATACGTTTTTACCCGGTGGCAGAAGGAGTTTTACCATTGGTCGGTTGTTGTTCTTTTTCTTGTTGTTTTTGTTACAATTAACGTAATAAAATATTAAAAGTACTACTCGTCAGTTACCGGAACTACATGGAATCTGACAGATATAATCTTTAGACTCTTAAAGAGAGGCTCGATTTGATTGGCCCCTGGAAAAAAGTAACTGGTTCAAAATAAGTCCAAATCAAACAATTCCACTCGGTGAAAAAACACTGTTTAATAAGGGTTGGGTACAGATGCACTCTTTGCACTATAAGACAACAGGTCAATACATCAGATCTTTTGGCAGAACTTGTTGGCTTCTCTAATAGTGCTAGGAACCATGCCGAGGAATCTGTTTGTCAGCTAACAAAATCTCCCTGTTCTAAACTGAATGAAATAAAAATGCTATAGAGAAAAACAAAAGATTTCGGTATTTTGTTCCTGTAGGGCGAAATCACAAATGAACATTAGATTTGCATGGTAATCTATCTTCACATGTTCCCTGTCAGCCAGACAGTCACATCTTCTGCATTGAATTTATCGAGATTCAAGAGGTTTTCGTGTCATTATGAAGAATGTACCTAGATATCTGTCTCCCGCAACAACAATTGGGTGTAAGCTATTCATACACAGATCCTGTGATACCGTATGTTCGGGTTTTGACACAGAGTCGAATTTGGTTTTCATTTAGTTTCCAAACAGCATAAAAGCCACATCTGAAAACTTTCCTTGGATATCAATCTTCAAAAAATTGAAGAATAAGTAGCTTATTATGCTGATATTAGATCAATATCAAACATTCCCACAATATTAAAGACAGAATTTGACACAATGTTTAATAAAGGTTTCTTCAGTAGTTTTAAAGATATTAAGTATGAACAAAAACGATTGACAACCATTCAAACGGACAGACAGACAGTCGGACATGGCGATAGCAATACCCCTCTTGCAGCATCCTGAAGGTTAAACCAATATTCGTGTACCAATATCACGCTATCGTTTATCGGCGTTTTCCGTATAGACTATTACATATATTCTTATTAATATTTTCAGATTATAGAAGATCTGGTTTAAAATACAGAGCTGCATAGACCTTTCCAGACATTCTTCTGTGTTCTTGTTAATTGAATTCAACTCTCAATATAAAACGTGACCCACTAACTGACTAACATCATTATTTGACACAAACTTAATAGCTTTTGTTCCAAATACCATAGAGACTCGCCAAGGCATGACTATGGAGCTTATTCTAACGTTTTGTGGAGATCATGAAGTACTGAAGCAGACCAAAAACACTGCATAGTTTTAGAAAAGTAGCGAAGAGCTGTTGTTGCTAAGGTGTACGTGTGTGTGTTGTATTTTTGTTTTACACCACGACAAAATGTTACCAATAATGAAACGGTAGACGACTGTCGCCAATTGGGACGCCATTTAACACTCCAGTGGTGAAATTCGACAGTAACTCGGCCGCTTAAAATTCATTTAACCTTCAACGTAGACCTTTAGAAAATAAAGCCTCTTGTCGCAATGTTCGACGTCCAGGAAGAGCCAATGTACAGTCGACAGAACAATATTTAATGGCCACGCTGGCAATTCTCTTTGACGATGTGTTTATTTTGTCCCAATCACCTACATTCTGGATTTTATCGAAATAGACCTTTTCATTGTTTGGTCTCAAATACGGGAACATACAACGTTGCAAACTCTGCCATCGGCTCACATGACATTCACTTCTGTCGTAGGATCAGAAATAATTTTGGATGCACATTATTATTTGGTTATGTGATATAAATTTGAAAATGGCAGATGAAAAGATTATGCTCATGGCGTATCCTATCGGTAGGTTTTTAATTATCTCTTCCTTTCGTTGAGCTGAATAAATCAAAGCCTCTCTGTTTCTTCTTTAACACAAGTTTGTTGTAGGCATGTACAGATTCATTAACGTCGTCCATCTTTGTTTACATGTATGTATTAATATCCAATGGCGTTATATTAATATCGCTATGCAAATATATCCAAAATAAATAGTTCATTTGCTTATCTCGTTTAAAAAGTTCAGATAATTGTTAATGTGTTTAGTTGGTTGTGCTTTCCTGAAGGTAATAAAGGTTTAAAATGTTATTTAAAGTTTCATCGAGAGTCCTGACATATGGTGAGCCCATCGCAGAGGTGTATGACAGGGAAACGAAAGTGTAGGTTGGAGTACGAAATTCCATTTTATGACGCCGATGTTTTTTCTCTCTGATGTCAACATACATTCGGTATGTTATGAAGATGTAGCTTATGAGTCACGGCGACACGTTGTTTGTCGACCAATGTTTTTAGACCTACCCATAACTCGTCGATTGTCCTAAATGCAGAACAGCAATTAACCATTCCATGTCATTGCATACGATCGTCGTCGGATAAGCCTTTCAATACTAAACTATAGTTAAATGAAATAGCCATGATCAGAGACAAAATGCAACTCGTTAGTGATGTAGAATATACTTTCTCCAGATTTTATGGAGAGATCGAGTGGTTATTTTTGTGAGATGATAGCCAAATATGTCGTCATAAAGAAATAGAATACTAAGCTACATGTATATTACTAAAAAAAACTAGGAGTAGTTGTCGGATTAATTGATTGATTGGCGTTTAACGTTGTGTTGAAAGGTATCACTTAGGCCTATATGTCGGCGGTGTTCTACAACAGTAAACAATCACACAAACACAACCATGTGAATTGTTTTGTCCTATCAAAAATTAGGAGTCACCGGCCAATCAATAGGTGACTCCAAGTATTGTTGTTGTCCAATTCGTTTTCCATTGATAGCTCTAGACATTAGCAGCCACGGTTTACACTAAAAAACAGCAACAAAATAAAACGAAACGTTTTCAGGACCTAACACATAATAATCACTAGCAGTCAATCTAGTACTTGCCGTATAAGCCCGATTTCTGCGAATTGTTATTTGCTAATGGCAAAAAAACAATTTATAAATGTTATTTAGATTCGCTTAGTCAATAAGTTTAAAGTGCTTTAAAAATACAACTGTAAGTCACTGGGCTGTAGGACACATGTACCCCTGGACACCATGTCCGGAATCTTCCCTCTACAAAAGGGGGGGGGGGGGGGTAGCGGTGGGGAGGGAGAGTTCACTTCAAGGTGGCTCGTGTCCGTAGCTGTAGTCATTGAACAGACAATTCCACATCGTGTGCGAGCTTCGTGTTGCCCTCGGAGCTAAGGGGGGGACAAGAAACTGTTGTGGCGTCCTGTTATGTCCTGTGATTGTCATGCATCTTGTCATTGTCTGTTGCCAGTGGCGTCCGGGGTGGCTTCCTTCATCCATTGGGCTGGTGCTCCGTCATATAAGTGAAATAACCTTAAGTTCGGCGTAAAACCCCTATCAAACAAACAAACCCATATCGTGTATATTAGCATTGTCCGGTGGCCAATCGTGTGGACATGGAAGTGTTAGTCCGTTAGCGTTGTGCTATTCTGGTAGCAGTGTTAGTGTTAATTTGGCACCTAAACTGCGTATTGAGTCTCGAAAGCTATAAAAGAACCAAACCAGCTACAAAATCAATAATAGTACATATTATTGAATACCTCGATTGTTTTTGTTTATAAATAACATTTATTGTAAGGATCTAATCACAGTGCCACTATTTGCCTTTGTAGAAACAAAGCTATATCTTAACACACATTGTAATATCCAATCTGCAATCTGTGCCAAAACCTGAGATCTATTTTGAGAACATCTGGGGTTTTTTGTAAACAAATAAATCTTGACAATGCTATTCCAAGCACATTCCAATATACTTGATTGATAACAGATTTGGCAAAATGAAGCGGATATTTAGCCGACAACAGAATATATATTGGCTTGATTTTCAATATGATATTGGCTGGAAGCAATTAGGCGCCCTAAATTATTGAACAGATTGTATTGGAATATCTCCTGATTTGCTCAATATCAGTATTATATCATATTACTTTTAACAGTGGGCAATATACATGTCAATACTGCCAGTTAGAGATTAGATTATTGGAATCAATTTCTGAGCAGGCTTTATTGCAAATATTGCATATAATTGTTGAATTCGTTTATTAAGCAGGTTTGTTGTGGAGTATTGCCGATACAATTTGGCGGGTGGCTGGTAGAAGCTTTCTGTTGTGCTAGTATATTTTTGACCTAAGGTACATCATGTTGTATTATGCTGTAAATCAACATGTCTTGTATTATTTGACAATGGTTTGGGTGCTGATTTATATATTGTCATTCCCCAGTGATGTCGAGGGTGCATCGATACATCGCTGAGTTTCTCGTACCAAGTATGTCATCGGTGTAGGCTTTTAGATGAAAGAAGCACATTTATTATCAATTAAATATCATTGGAGATGCTGCGAGCAGCGCCCAAGCATTTATGATATGCCAGAACAGAAGTGGGGGACGGAAGGGGGGGGGGCAGTTGGATGGTTCTACGATTTTGGTCGCGTTTTCAAACTGTGGTTGGGACTCTTATGCTTCTTTTGTGAATTGGGTCTTATATTCCCATCAGTCTGATTCGAATAAAAACAATTTTCAGATCAGGGTGATAATTTTTTTCTGGATTTTCTTCCAGCTATGGAATGTTTTTCGGTATTATTTTCAAATAAAATGATAACTATTTCCCAAATTTAAAAAAAAAATAGTTCATTAAAGTTAACTGGGTTTTGCCTTATCTTTTGCGCAAAGAATACTTTTGTTATCCAGATTTCCAGATTGCTTGTGTTTTGCTATATATGAGTGATTTGAGATCAGACGAACTTGAATTCAACGTAATACCATCTGCTGAAGCCAGTCAAATGTCATTGTAGCATGAACTCCGACAGACACTATCGAAGTCTGATTCTAATAAGGAAAATGTTCAGATCAGAGTGATATATTCCATAATATGTACAGTGAAAGGTTGTTCTGGATTTTCTTCTGCCTTGGATTTTTTTTGGTATTATTTTCAAATAAAATGGATGATAACCATTTCAAAAATAATTTTAAAAAATAGCTTTTTAAGGTTAACTGGGTTTTTCCTTAACTTCTGCGCAAAGAATAATTTTGTTATCCAGATTACCAGATTGATTGTGTTTAACTATATTCTTGTTTCCCTGGAAGTTTGAACATTATGCTTTCTTGTATTATTTTCCACTGCTATTGATTTGTTTTTAAAAAGCCAACATAACCACAGATACCAGTCCTGGCTGTAATCAAATAAGTACCAGGTCAAAGAAATGTCGAAAATCAATAAATGTTTTGTTTTTATGACAAATCATTAATTAAAATATCACATCACATTTCAATGAAAATCATTCACACATGAGATTGAATATATTGAGAAGTTCTTTAGTTGTATTTTTCTTTTCATAACAATTATGTTGGATTTCTAGCATTCTATAATTCAATAAAAAAACTGTGGAATTAACCGCTTTAAAGAAATTAATTTCGTGGCGTATCACAACTAGCACTATTCAAATCTGTTTTTAATGAAAAATCTTCGAATCAACATAAGAGATATATTGAAAAGTTTCAAGTCTTTACGTTTTGATTTGATGCGGTCTATGGTAGGCCAGATTGTGCTTTAAAACCAAGTACAGTATAATAAAAAAACATATAACAACTAGCCCGTTTCCCATCTGTTTTTGATGAATATTTTACAATCAAGAAAAGGCATATATTGAAACGTTTCAAGTCTTTACGTTTTGATTTCGTGCGGTCGATGGCAGACCAGATTGGGATTATTACATACTCAGTACAAAGTAATACAAAGGAATATCACAACCAGCTCTTTTTAAACCTGTTATTAATGAATATATTCTTATCCATATAAGAAATATATTAAATTTTTGAAAATTCTAATCTTGATTTAATTTAGTTTGGTCGATAGAAGACCAGATTACACTTAGACACTCAAGAGGCCACACAGACATCGTTTAACGTTTGTAATTTTGTCTCATTCCTGTTCATTAATCTTTCCAGAGACATATGAGTTTGACTATAATATTTCACTGCCTTGATTCGGTTTATTTTTCCACCTGCTTCCTTCATTTAAAAGAGCAATATTTACTATACTTAAATGTCACTGAATAATTTTCTTGTTATTATTTATATCATTTAATAGATCACTCTTTATCGTGTTTCAAACTTCACCGAATGATATCCTGTTTATAAGTTATATTATTAATAAATTCATCGATCACAACAGTTTGGGCAATTTCTGTGGGAATTTTAAACTGGAATAGTTCGGAAAATCATGGCATTAATCGCCTTCTGATGTTAAATGATGCCACTTCAACAACGCATGGCGGGCTTTGTACAACGTGATAACTGAAGTAACGAATTCTAGCGTTAAACAATTCCAAGTCAAAAAGTAATTCCGCTTCGATGAAATGACATCCTGGTATTCCCCGGTATATAAAGAACAAATATACCGCCGTAGTCAAAAAGATGACCATATAACACAGACTAATTAAACATTCGTAGTATTTCCAGTATGTGATGGTATTCATTCAACTAATCCGACAGAGGAATTCACAATGTCCATTCACTACACACGAATAATGTCCCAGTGGGTTATTAAATAAATAAGAATGTTGACTTGCAGACAGGTCATACGATACCGTATCCCAAGTGTCACTTAATGTCATTTCAAGCATTGTCTAGTCGTATTAACGGATGTGCTAAGTAATATGACACCATTTGTTGATTGGCTATCCGTATGTCCCAAGCGGGCTCAGTCTTCTTTAAGCTCCAAATGACCTTCATCTTTATAAACTGTTGATATGCCATTTGTTCTAGGTATTTAGTCAACCTAACACTAGTACGTAAGTCCCAAGCAGACTCAGTCTTATTAAGGTTCAACGGTTTTTCAAAATTATTACTATGTCATTTGATATACAAATGAGTCAAATGGAATTGACCACTAGGGCTATATATCGGCAAATCGGCATACATGTATATGATCACATATGGTTAACCCAGGGTTAGAGGGTTAAGGATAGGATTTAGCTTTTGTTACGCTTAGGATTAGCTGATCAATCCATTATGATAACCATAGTTTTCCATCATTGCCTAAATTATATCATCGGCTATTTGTTAAAGTCAATGTTTAGTGATAAAGACTTTGCAGGTTATTTCGCTGACCATCATTTTGTATTCCAATCTTGAACGTAGTTTTTTTATTTAGGAACGTAACTTAGACCAGAAACATCTAAATTATGACGTCACAGCCAAAAAATTGGACTTTGTTAAAAGATGCGAAATAGTCAAATGAACAATTTTGCCAAGTTTCGGGCCGATTTGATACGAGTTGAAGGAGTCAGCATTGTATGACTAGCACACTCCCCTCATCTCCCAAGATAAGAAGAGC
>JAUELC010217192.1:0-10663 GCA_031471745.1 Cryptochiton stelleri | reverse complement strand
TCATTATCGTCCCATCATTATTACCCCCTTACGGACTAACGTTATAATCATATCATCATTACACCCGTATAGACCAACGTTATCCTAAGCTCATTATAACATCCTTACAGACAAACATTACCCTCCTATCATCATTATACCATTATAGACCAAAGCTAACCTATCGTTATTATACTCTTATGGACTAAGGTTATCATTATTACACCGGTATAGTCTAACGTCATGCTCGTATCATAATTACACCCGTAAAGCACTATGGCTCGGGGCACTCTGTTTTAAGTATAACATGCTGCCAGTAGCACTTGAGGACCCGTAAAGCTCTATGGCTCGGGGCACTCTGTTTTTAGTATAACCTGCTGACAGTAGCACGTGAGGACCCGTAAAGCTCTAAGGCTCGTTCACCCTGTTTTAAGTATAACATGCTGCCAGTAGCACTTAAGGACCCGTAAGGCTCTATGGCTCGGGGAACTCTGTTTTTAGTATAACCTTCTGCCAGTAGCACTTAAGGACCCGTAAAGCCCTATGGTTCGGGGCACTCTGTTTTAAGTATAACAGGCTGCCAGTAGCACTTAACGACCCGTAAAGCCCTATGGCTCGGGGCACTCTGTTTTTAGTTTATTATGCTGCCAGTAGCACTTAAGGACCCGTAAAGCTCTATGGCTCGGGGCACTCTGTTTAAAGTATAACATGCTACCAGTAGCACTTGAGGACCCGTAAAGCCCTATGGCTCGGGGCACTCTGTTTTAAGTATAACATGCTGCCAGTAGCACTTAAGGACCCGTAAAGCTCTATGGCTCGGGGCACTCTGTTTTAAGTATAACACGCTGCCAGTAGCACTTTAGGACCCGTAAAGCCCTATGGCTCGGGGCACTCTGTTTAAAGTATAACATGCTGCCAGTAGCACTTGAGGACCCGTAAAGCCCTATGGCTCGGGGCCCTCTGTTTAAGGTATAACATGCTGCCAGTAGCACTTGAGAAACATTAATTTTCCAACAGAACATAACATTTCATATTTTTATTGTTGTATTAGTGTCGCCGTAATTTTTGTTTAGTACAAACTGGTCATTCAAGTAAAATTATCCGCAGCACGGCTTTAAACACCAATCAAACAGATGGAGACTATTTTATATAAATTAAAAAACCAAACAATTAAAAAACAATTTATCAAATAATCTATTTAAAACTTTGTTCTCGGTCTACAATTTCAGCGCCTAAATATATAAACATCCGGGTCACTCAGGTTGAGTCTGCTTGACAACATAATTATATAAATAAGGTCTATTCTGTATTTGGACAGTTTTACGAAAGTAATAGAACTACAGGCCTAAGTGGTTATAATGATGTTTATGTTAACTTAAATCCATGTTAAACATGCCCATACGCACCCTATTACAGTGATAACAATTGATAAATATATGAACAAAGAAATTGATAAATAAATCAGTAAAATTGAAAGGAAAAATCAAATTAGTGTGAATTATGTAGAGGGTACTGATTACTGTATTTTGATATCTCAATAAAATAGTGTTTCTACTAGAATGAATTTTAGTTGTGCTGCTGTAAGAAGATGTTGTGAAGACATGTGACGTGACGGGGCATAAAAACACGTATTCAATACCAGATAGTGACAGTTAAAAGAGCTATTTACACAACGATACAAAATATCAAATTAGGTTGATGTATATAAATCAAATAATTAAAACTGGGACAATCACAGTAAAGCAATCATTTTCTATACATATTGATATGACTTTTTATCCCATAGAACGAGCTGAGAATTAATAATGATTAAACAAGCAAATTAAGAAGAGCATTATCACATTAAACAGGATTGAATTATAGATTAAATATTTGAATTTCAATTAAAAGATTGTTGACACTCAGCTAACTGGAGGTGAAGACTGTGAAGATATCTATCACACTTTGAAATTAACAGCATTCAAAATTATATCACCTCCAAATAAAGACACGCCATCCCATCTTAATAGAATGAATGTCATATCATACATACAGACAAGCATGTTATATG
Source organism: Cryptochiton stelleri (assembly GCA_031471745.1). Classification (NCBI taxonomy): domain Eukaryota; kingdom Metazoa; phylum Mollusca; class Polyplacophora; order Chitonida; family Mopaliidae; genus Cryptochiton; species Cryptochiton stelleri. The sequence goes on along the minus strand of JAUELC010217192.1, from coordinate 8,634 downwards.
AAAAAGATTGAACAGATCAGACTTCTTTATGGATTACAACTTTTATTTATTATCGAGCCATTTATTCTATTTATTATCCAGAAGTTGAATGTAATCTATAAATAAGACTTGTCTTATTGGGTCAAGTTCTAATCCATAAACAAGTTTTGTCTTATTAGTACAATTAATTTCTCAAATGCCTCTGAAAGATGATATAAAAGAGTGTTTATAACCAAACGTCTTTCTTCTTATTTGTATGTGCGTGTATCTTATATATAGGCCCTACATGTATTATACTTGATATTTAAATATCATTTGTGAAACTTGCAAATCTCCGGTTGACATAATGAGACAATTAAGCTGCATGAAGGACTTTACAATCATCAAATGTATTCTTTGATTGCCATTTTTCAGTTATTGTTAATTTCTTTCCTTTATTATATCATGTCCTTTAAGCAATGCCTTGTTGAACTCAGTCTCATTTGAACACTGTATGTATCAATCACATAACTGCAGTGTTATATCGTTTCATATATAGTTGATTTAGCCTGCATTTTAGCACGATAGCTCTTCCTCGAGTGGAAGTTAGCACTTGTTTGTCTTGAAAACTGTTATGTAATGTTGTTCACAATGGAGATTGTAGGTTTTGGAATTGAAGATAAAGATATAGAAAGTGTGTGTGTCAACTACATGTAGTGCAAACTATTCCATCAGAATATTCAGACACAGGCGATTGTTGAGCTTTAGAATCAAACCACTCGAGTAAAATAAATAGGAGCAAGTGAAGGCGGGATTGCCTCTACAGTAAACTAGTAACACAATACCAGAAAGACTAGAAAGCGAGATCTGACAGTGTTGTACTGGTGTTTGTTGACATGTTCTCTGTTTGCCCTAATCCGCACCGTGAAAGAGGTGCGCAGAAAAAGCAAGTCGAATGTTTGATGTTTCCAAATGGGAGATGTCTAGTCAAACAAAGCAGACGACGAATGTCAGTTTGTCTGCTCCAGTCTGGAGTCCGTATACAGTTAAGGTACATCAAACTCGCTGTTCTAACACCCGTCCTAGACACAAACTTATAATGATGGTTCTGTAGCCGGAAAGTGAAACCCATACAGTTTCAAGTACTTTTCAACATGTTAAGATTATCATATACAGCTGAGAAAGAGAAAACAGAAGTTATTGTTGGAGTAAGCTATTTTGGGTCTAGGTTATTACATACCTGGTCGCCGCTGAGTTTTTCTCCTAGCTGGCATTGTCCATACACACAATAGCAATCCGAATAAACATAGAGAATTGGACAGACTGGTATACCTCATCTTGTCCACGATAACCACATTCCAACTCGTCAGGTGAATGGCCCTCTCACACTTATCACATGGTAGCAGGTGTTTTTTAGAATGAAAACATAATTGAGAAGTATCGTAACTATAGAACCTTCATCAAACTTTGGTGAGACTGTATATTGGAGTTTGTAGAGGAGTTTGATTGGTCGATGAGTTGACACATGTACCCAGGGATGATGCTTATTATCCGTGTATCTGACAGACAGTTAATCATAGTGGTATGACGGCCTGTCCCTCCACACCATCGAGACAGAATCAGACACGTGCTCAACAAGACACTTTACATTGCAATTAAGACTCTCCTGTTGCCCGCATCACTGTTCACCTCATACTATACACACAGTCTCTCTGTCACCGGGATATTAATATAATGGTAGAAAAGCTCCACATACTAAGGTATCTATTTCAGTAAAGCCCCACAAATCTCCGATGGAATAGTTATTTTATCCCAAAGCAAACTATCTGGAAACCAGTTTTTCACTTTACAATTCTGGTCAGACAAACTATAGAAAGGTTAGAGCTCGTGTATTAATATCAATGGTGTAGCAAACGTCTGCATGTGACTGGCGGTAAAACAGACGGACTAGAGCTGAACTGAGGTGTTGAAAACTGTAGGTCACCGCGTATTAATGATATATACAGTTAATTATTGCAACATCGCTGAATGCACCTAGAAATGTCTCTGTGCCAGCTGATTGTGTCTCGTTAACCCCCCTTTTTCGTTACAGACACATTGGGATTCACATGGTCTGTATCAGTAAATGTATAGGGCAGATTGTGAGGACTATAACTGAGGTGAATGTGTCAAGAAAACTCCCCAGATATGTTATCTCGTGTGATGTTGGAATGTAGCAATCTCTTTTTTTTAACCTGATAGAAATATTCTCGGCTTGTCTAGGACTGCATTAGTTTCGCCTCAAGGAAATCAAATACGGTATGGAGTGTTAGAATAACAGCTGTCTCCATAAGACAACACGGCTATCCGACAAATGATTCATATCCCCTTCCAGACAGCACCCAATGATTTAATGTTTGTCTTAGCTATAAATGTTTATTTTTCGAGTTTACTCGACAGTGTGCCAAAATGTCAGATTGATCTGAAGATGACTTATAGACTACTCCTTGTTTCCAATTGACCTCTCCTAGCAGATGGCCTTTTCATTCAACTCGATTTGCCAGTCTCGATCAGGAAATTCACCATCCAGCCAGCATTGGGTGTGTTACATGCAACATATTTTCAGTCCAATTACGACTAGTCGACAGCCAGTTCTGGAAAGTGTAAGCGATCATGTATACTGCTACTTTTTTCAAGGAGAACGTCGGGTAAAAAATTGGTGTTTTTTCTTCAAACAACGGCTCATTAAAGCTATAATCCAGATGTTGTTTCTCTTACTTGGTACGTTATTTGTCTGGAAACCTGATCTGTCTGTGAAGAGCCCACCAGCTCCATCACGATCAGCTGTGCCGTTTCTTAACTCTAACATCATGCTCTGTGTTACAGCGGCCCAGATAGAAACCCTTTAACTCCCAAGTACCCAGCAAAGCAATCTCTCATTCAACATACCCTTGTCGGTTCAAACTGGTCTGAAACCTATTAAATTACACCTGGATTCCACAGGGAACGAAAAAATAATTTGTAATCAAAATGCCTTCTTATCGTGCGCCACTACGTTTTTATTGAGGAATTACGATCATGGATATTTCATTAGAATGTCTCTCCTTCAAAGGTATCTCATCGGAATCTAAACAAATGGGATTGTGTCACAGCCAATTTACACTCTATTTAAAGAGAGAGGCACAAACTCTTTAATCTGTTGTACCAACACTTATTTTGCAGGTATCTAATTAATACTTAGCTCTAAGAACGTGGTGCATTATAAGTGTACCTAGGTGTTTGAAAGAGCTGATAAATCCAGTAACTGGTATAGTTCAACCTTCTAAATGCAATAGTCTAAATAGAACGGCTAACGTTGGTACACAATCAAACATTTCTAACGTATGTTATATATATTTGTAATAAATGAATGTTATATATATTTGTATATGCCTAAATGTCATTATCAGTTGTGTACAATATGATCTGAACAGCTTAATTTATACTTTTGTTATAAAATAAAGATATTTGAAAAAAAACACAACTTTTTTGAATGATGGTTTTGCTGGAAACCTTTACGATTTGCCTATTCACACAGATGTCAGATCTTGGGTGTGTCGTAGATGTTCTCGGTGAAAGTCCAGGCAAGTTTGCAACCAAGTCAGCATGTTGTTTTCATCGGGGTACGAGTTTCAAAATGTTTTAAAAAATCGTTGCGCTTCATAACGGATCATCATATGTCGTCTCGACGTCAACGAGAAGTGCCGTACAAATTCGTTAACCATCCACACGATTACATATTAACGCACACGACATGAGCACGAAGCTTCTAACACGGACCCACGAGGAAAGAAGATAATGGGATGCCAGACGGTGCTGATTCGAATGTGAGTCATGATCGCGACGTTATCATGACTCATTAATTAATTTGCCACGAAATTAACAAAACGTTGCCAAGGTGTTTCATGATGTAAGCCGAATTTCCATGAATGTTCATCATTCTACCAAGATGGCGTCAGGATATCCCCGCGATTCTCACAAACCGCCACGAACTGCCTCGTACATAGGTTGTGACAAGTCGCAAGGTTATCTTACATAGCGACTATATATCAGAACAACGCCGTGAAAGATTGTAGTAATTCTTGATACATCTTAATGCATCTTAACATTGTCTGGGAAAGTCGTCATATATCGTACCGATGTTGTGCTGTGTCGTAGCACACATTATTGGCGTCGTAAAAACCGTAACACAAACGGGGAAGAGACAACGTTTGCGCTCCATATGCGGACTAACCGGCAAATCGGCTATCGGGGACTAATCCCGAGTGAAAAGGAGTGAATTATGAGTACTTCAAGAGTATAGGAGAGTGTTGCGGGAGTTAAGTGCGAGCAATTTCAGAGTGACGCTGCGTGCCTTGCGAGGAGCGTTCTGCGAGTTTCTCGCCGATATGTGCAGGGGGGCTTTAGTACATCGGCGCAAATCCGCGTAAAATTCGTGAACGTGGGTACAGGGCCTTAGGGTTAAGCAACGCCAGAAACTGATCCGTATTGACGCACTGTATCTGGCATGACTACAAACAACCAACAGGTAACATTCATTGCACATAAACAGAGACGTTATGTTTCGTATTAACACAACTCTGTTGTTATTTATGACAAGAGTGTTTCATTGAAGATTACTTTGAGGCAAGGCGATGACCAGATAGGCCCTACTTATCCCGGGAAGAGACTAATAGAGAAAGAGATCTAACTCAGCTGGAAAGCTGGCTGTAGGCCAGGGAGAAGTGCCCCAGCCGTCTATACTAACCGTCAGCTGATAGCACGAATAATGACAGGCGGAAAAATCAACAAACTCCGCTTTGCCAGAGTAAACAAGTCAATCAGCTGCTCAACATGTTGTCCATATGAGTGCTGGAAACAATTGAGTATAGGATTGTAATGATAACAAGAGTAGAATCTCTCTGCCAGCACCATTCAATTATCCGACTCAGTTTTCACCCTATAGCCATCCCCTATCATTCCACTGCTTTGATCGTCGTCTGGTTATTTGCCTTTTCCATGTACAATTTGCCGCTGGGAATTTTAGAAAGAAGGCTTGTATTTTCTACAGAAAATGATAGCTCCATTGTGGGTAAGGGGAGGTCAACACCTAATTCAAGGATATTTTGGCAAAGTAGATCTGAAAGTGGATCAGTGTTTCAATGTTTAAGTGCCTATACTAACAGCTTAATGTCCAAGCAAAACCCTATAGCAGTTAATAAGCTATTAGAACCATATATGTAAAAAAAAGTTCAAACTCAAAATCAGACATGCAGTTTAAAGGTTAAAATGCCTAACTAAATCCAGCAGTATAGAGAACACGCAAGAGAAATAGAGGACAACATGTGCATATTACTAAAATCCTCATGATATTTTCCATCATCGTAGCTTACATGCAGAGAGTTAGTGTATACATTTATGACATATACACCGGTGTGTAAATTGTACCTGTCAAAAAGTAATGTCTGTTCGAAATTGGTGTTGTTCCTGATGCTATTTAGCGAGAACATCTGCTATAGATTGCAGGTTCTGTCTACACGACAAGTGATACGGCGCAATCTAGACACAACATACACGTTTAGAGGCGCTCCATTCGCGCTAACTAAGCGTATCTCCTGAAGTGTTGACGTTATCAGTTTTATTACTCTTCAAGATGAGGCTGACATTAAAGCTATAAAGACGCACCTTGCAAGGATAACGCTCAGCCCTCTGATTCAACATGATTTATACACTATATACTCAGTAATAGGAACAGTGTATATTAGGAGTTTCAAGTCTTATTCGAATAACACCTATAATATTCCATACTTATATTCAATCTGTCCATTTCTTTATAAACAAACAGACTAAATTGATATATCCAATAATAAAAATCAAAGCGCACGTGTTTTATCGATTTGATTAATCAGATTGACTTGTTTAAGATCTCTTGTCTGATTTTTTGATAAACGTGTTATTGTTTTGGTAAAGTTATTGCATTTTGCAGTCATTTATATTCCGGGAATTCTATACTGGGTGGATTTTCTATTACCACTCTCTGATTGTTACGTAATTCTATGTAAATGAAACCGTACATGAAGTGCTAATGATCTCATGCCTTTATAGAGTTCAACAGAAAGGTGTTCATTGATATGGTAATTGCAGTAAACGACACCTGTCCACGAGGCTGAACGTTTACGTATAGAGATAAACAACCCCTTTGGGCCGAATCGTTGAATATATAGATAACAGTGCATTAATGTCGCAAGCACCTGCAAATCAGGATAATTTCTTGGTTGATAAAACTAAAATAAAAGTTTTACAAGAAGGGAGAAAACTCTTCAATAACTATGTTGTATACTTTTGAACAATGGAGTATAACCCGAAATTATAAATGGATGAAAAGTACCACTTACCTTCATAAAGTGTTATTCTGGCCGAACAAAGACCCGAACCGTTTCGGAAATCCCCGCCAACAACCCGATTAAAGCCGACGTAAACATCGTAATCAATCTCTCCAGAATTCGACTTTTGGCCGTTCAAAGTAAAAAGAAACTTGGAGTCTATGTAGGTTTTCTGGCCTTGTTCTGTCCATTGAAATCTCTCATCAGAAATATCCATGACGGTCTTAGTTCCCCTTTTAACCATTTTATCCACAACTTTCAGAAGTGACCCGCCATTGATGGTAGCGTCCATATAACCCTGCAATCTATTGCCGTATATACGCAACTGTCTGTTATGAATATGGGCCTCGGCGTTATTACGGGACGTATTGTTATCTTCCCCATAACCGTCGCCAGTGGGGGAATCAGATACATGGAAAGTCCATAACTTTGGTACATCACCATAACTTAAATGAAGCTTTGCCCCTTTGTATTTTGATGATAGGTCCAGTTTGACCACAGTCTGACAATCACAGCTACCTGTCCTTGAAGGTCTGGGACTGTTTAGGAATGTGATGTAAGGACTGTAACCTTTAACGTAACCCCTGCGAAGGTTTATCTCCACCATATTGTCCTGAATGGCGTTCACTATCAGTCTGAGAAATCCTGGCCAAACAAAATAGCATACATGGAAATTTAGATACATATTCTAGTATAACCGATTATAGGCCTACATACAACGTTTTTCTTTTAAGGATTGTTAACTTCCAACCTGTAACAATGCCTTTCATCCATTGACAATATCATTATACTGTCTATGATATATTATGTATTTTCATGTCAACGATATACAGTTTCTAATGCCAACTTGCCAATCTTTAATTTGCTTTTATAAAAATCATAATTTATGAATACTGAATAAATGATAAGAGATAGAAACAAATGTACTACTAGTACATCTTAAAATTGATTTTCTAGAAGTTTGTCCGTGTCTCAGTGGTTAGCGTGCTGGGCTGCTGATCCTCCTTCAGGGTCCCGCACCATGTCTCAGTGGTTAGCGTGCTGGACTGCTTATCCTCCTTCAGGGTCCCGCACCATGTCTCAGTGGTTAGCGTGCTGGACTGCTGATCCTCCTTCAGGGTCCCGCACCATGTCTTAGTGGTTAGCGTGCTGGACTGCTGATCCTCTTTCGATGTACCCCACAAGTCTCCCAGTGGACCCCAGGTATAAGAGAGAGTCACGCAACGTGACTCCGGCTATCGCGGGGGTGATTTTTGCGAGGTTTCCTCCCGGTTTTCCAACATATTAAGTATAGAGCAGAGAAAGAAGTCCATAATCCGTCGTTATATAAGTTAAATACCCTTGAGTACGAATCAAACAAACAACTTGCTAGGGGAGTTTTGAAAGCCGGTTATAGTTCGTCACCATCCTAAACACAGTAAATGATTATTTTTTTAACAATGTAAATATGTTTAAAGAAATGTTGTAAAGAAGAAGGATTATCCCGCAAAAGACCAGAAACTATCACAAGCAGAAACTATTAGAGTATTTAAATATGGAGTGAAATAATTTGAAGCTTTTATTAATTTGTTCTCATGTGTGTTTCTTGACTATAGTTAAAGTTCATCACCATTTAGGCCTACTACACTACCATAAGACTACCTAATCACTTTACAAGTCGAGTGTGTTCTACATTCATTGTTGAGTAGATGTATACTACTGGTTGATTTATGCTACATTACCGGTTAACTCTACACTACTGGTTGATTACTGCTACATTACCGGTTGATTCTACACTACTGGTTGATTAGTGCTACATTACCGCTTGACTCTACACTACTGGTTGATTACTGCTACATTACCGGTTGATTCTACACTACTGGTATATTAGTGCTACATTACCGCTTGACTCTACACTACTGGTTGATTACTGCTACATTATCGGTTGATTCTACACTACTGGTTGATTACTGCTACATTACCGGTTGATTCTACACTACTGGTTGATTACTGCTACATTACCGCTTGACTCTACACTACTGGTTGATTACTGCTACATTATCGGTTGATTCTACACTACTGTTTGATTTGTGCTACATTACCGGTTGAGACTACACTACTGGTTGATTTGTGCTACATTACTAGTTGACTCTACTCTACTGGTTGATTACATTACCGGTTGACTCTACACTACTGTTTCATTTGTGCTACATTACTGATTAATTCTACACTACTGTTTCTTTTGTGCTACATTACTGATTGATTCTACACTACTGGTTGATTTGTGTAACATTACCAGTTGACTACACTGCTGTTT
>JAUELC010217191.1:0-16983 GCA_031471745.1 Cryptochiton stelleri | reverse complement strand
AACAATTGTAAGGAATCTGTGTATAAAATTATACATTCAGAAGAATCAACAGCTGAGCCAATATAGATTTGCTGAAGTAGTGCCCATTATGTGACTTCACTTCTAAGACTGAATAAAGCTGAGAAAACTAAACAGTCAAATAAAAACATGCTGAAAGCTTCAATTATGCCCTAGCAATGGGACCAAATAGTAATTTCTAAAATAAACATCTGTAAATTGCATTGCTAATGGCTGTTTTGTACAGATCCAAAGCCTGTAACAAAGACATGATGTAATAATGGTTTGTTCTTTTCAACATCGACACTCCGTCATAGAAACACTTTCAAACACGCCTAAGAAAGCTTTCCGAATTTACATAATCTGTTTGCGAGACATGCTGTTTGTTTGCTGCTGGGTAGGAAGTTTGCGCTCCTTGTTTGCGGGCTTGGCTTCGGAATTTACCGGCCTTGGGAATACTGCATCTAGCAACTTAACACTGATCTGAAGGTTAATCCTCGCGTATCCAACAATGTGTTAAAGTATTTCACATCTTATAACTACCATTGTATTTTTAACAATAACATTGATGTAAATTATCAATGGTTTAAAATACAAAGACCTTCTCAAATTGTGTTAAAAAAGAAACAAAGAATCTAACAATTCAAAGAAGATCTAAAATAGTGAGTGTTCAGGATGAAAAAGCAGTATTTTCATTAATTTCAAAATAATTCTATAAAAAAACATTTAGTATAAGGGTTTGAAAAAAAAAAAAACGATTATAGGAATAATGCTTTGATCTCTCAAAAAATAAACAGGTTGAAATTTTATGATTGTCTGATTGTGCTCAAATGTATTTCACTTATATGATAGCGGTGTACTGTGTTGGAAAGTTAATGTTCCTCCAATGCTAAGCAAAGACAGCATGAATGTAAGCTAGAAACATACTGCCCTTAGCTAGAGGGCTACAAATTTATAAAATAGGGTATTAGGTTTGCCCTAAGTATAATTGCATGTATTTGAAACATATTTTAAGTATCGTTTTGGAAATATGAGCAAATGCCATGACCAACATTCCGGTTGAAATTTTACAAAATATAGGTCGGCCTTGGATATAATTGAAATAGCAGAGCATGGAGAGCAATCAATAATTTCCAAGACAATAACAGCAAGCATTAAGTCGATAGAATCGACATGTTTTACAATATCATGAAGAACTGGTAATGCATAATATTATTGTGGATTCTGTCCAGTAATGGCAAGTTAAAAATAGAATTAATATCCCTATGGGCTAGTTGAGTTTTTATTGCGTGACTAGCTCACTCCAAATAGACGGCCAAATACATCATGGTGGCTGCACTCGGGTAAGCAGGCTTACAAGTAAACACCTTCCACATGCTGCAGGATCCATATAATGTTGTTGTTGTTGCTGAAAATTATTTTCGACAAAAAAGAAAACCGAGATTGGCAAAAAAAAGAATGAGCATTGAATCTAAAATCCTCTGCTTTCACTGTAACATCATACAGCGACCAAAAAAATATACTTTCCATTTCCAAAAGTCAAAAGTTAAGTGAAAAGTTGTTGCATGTTGAAGATATTTAACCCAAATATGACACTATGTTTTGGATTAAATGGAAATTCTAAGGTTGTCCTGCTTCCATGCCATAGCTTCTTCTTATTACAGCTAAAACTGTCTCTATTGAGGGATATGTGAGAAAAAAGTATATTTAACCTTTCCAGAAAGAGAAAATGCATTAAGTTGTACTTTACAGAAAGCAAATCAAGGGCAATCGGAGGGAAAATCGGGCAAATGTAGCCCCAATCCAAGCTTCCTGTACGGCAGTGCAGAATGTTATGATTTAGAAGAGCAATTGAGAGCACTATAAAAACCATCGAGGCGTTTCTGTGAAGCCTTTGGCACACTCATCAACATCCAATTACAGATATGACAATTTTTCACGCCATTGCAACAGTGGTTCCCTTGATAATTCAAGTACGCATGAACTGCAGATGATAATATTAGGGTACTAATACTAACGAAATTGCAAAATAGATTTTTAATAAGATATGTTAAAACTTCCAAAAAAATCATCATAATATAAAGCATGAATTGCAGTGGATATAATTGGAGTATGGTGCGAACAAAAGTGCAATGCAGAATTTAAAAAAAAAAAATGTGATTACGTGAAAAAATAATCACATTATTTTGGCACAATACCTTTTTAGGTGATTGAATTGTTACTCAGTCACATCACATACACGATATCAAAATAAATTTTTAACTTTGTGAAAATATATTCAAAGGAATTGGCTAGTAGGCTTAGTTATGTTTTGATTATAGGCATAATCCATAAAACCTTTTTTCTCTTGAATTATGCTCAGAAATTTGAATATTGCAAATTTTCTTTACAGAAAGCAATCAAAGGGCAATCGGAGGGAAAATTGGGCAAATGTAGCCCCAATCCAAGCTTCCTGTACGGCAGTGCAGAATGTTATGATTTAGAAGAGCTATTGAGTTGGCTAGTAGGCTTAGTTAGTTATTTTGTGATTATAGTTATAATCCATACACACTTTTTTACTCTTGAATTACATGTATGCTCAGAAATTTGAATATTTTTTAATCTTTTCTGATAATAAATTTAGGAACCCAATAAATAAGTATAGCTGTTAAAGTATCATTTCCTTTCAAATGCTAATAAAAAAAATTGTATGAAACAGATGATATGTAAATGCTAAAAAAAATATATACATATACACACTACACGACATACATGTCAGTTATGCCATCCCAAAAAGTACCACAAATTAAGAAATTATTACAAAAACCGCAAGGCCAAACAGATTGAAATAAAAAAAGAAGATAAAGTGGCAAAATATTAAAATTAAGGCAACAGATAAATATGTCCAGAAACAAGGCCAGGGTCTCAACACTGGAAGATGAATTGGCCAAACAACCAGAGACGAAACAGAAGCTATTTAAGATCAATATTATCAGATGTGATATTTTCCCCCTGGAATTCCTTGACAGGCGCCATGTTGCAGGCCAGGAAACCTGATACCCTCCTTGGAAATGGTGGTTTGGGGCTGATTTGGGTTTAGTAAGGTCAGGGATTCAATTTTGTATTGGCATTATCAATATTTTACAGCTGTCGGGAGTAGACACTCTGTCTGACTTACTCCCTAGTTTACAAGGCAGCTTCAGTCAGTAAAATCCACGACTCTGACCCAGGACTCCAGAACCGAGAAGAAACTTCACCCTGTCATTGATAGATAATGTCCTTCCACTTCCCCTGCTTCAAGAGTCATTTACAACTACTACAGGTTACTCTTACCCTAAAAGATATCTTGGGAAAATGTTTTCAAAAAGGGTTACATGATACAAGAGATAAAAGTAATGTGCTGAGACCAGATATGATTCGCCGCATTCACTTAAGAAAGTATGCCCATAGAAAAGGCTTATGCATTCAAGTATCTGATTGATATAATCATGCATCAAAACTATCATGATTTAAAAATGTTATACACATACAGTTAAAGATAGGACCTCCTCAATTGATAGCCTGTCAAACATTTTGTCAACTCATACACAATGTTATCTCAGAAATGTTCATGAAGATATTCAGGTTAAACTCCATCTAAAATTTGCTGTTCAGTTTTGAGAATATTAATGGAAGAAAAGAATCATAATTTCCACACTTTGATCAACATCATTTTTATTTTTGGCAATTTAAGGGCAATTGCCAATTGTCAACTTTCCAAATCCAGGACAGCTGTAGGAAAGTACATGCGGATTACAAGAACCACAGGCCTTAGGCAAGTAGAGGAGGATTTAACAGAACATTGGAGCTGTGGCATTGTCAAACCCAGATTGCTTCATTTACCCACAAGATCTCGCAGACAATAGTGCAGTGGGAAGGAATTTAAAAGCAATGTTCCAAATCTCTAATCTTCAGGTTGAATGTCATGCTCTGAATGTGTTCGATGGGAAAACTGAGCGTCCCTCGGGGCAATGTGAATCATCGAGTACAATGGTCGCTGGGATAAATCCAAGGAATCGACGATAAAAACCACAGCCCAGAAATTCTGATCTGAACACGTCTTGGAAATCCAGACAATAGGTATGGAATTCTTTGAGGAGCTGAATTCAAAGAATCCAAATGTATCTTCTTCAAACTCTTTGTTACTTTCAGGTTTTACTCTTTTTTAACCTTGCAAATTCACAACTTCTCCATCGTTAAAAAACAAGCTCACCATGTTTGAGAAGGTTGTAACTTGGAATTGACAGCAATCAGTTAAAATTCCCAACGCAATCATGAAAATCACATCACTTTCTCACTAATTCTGTTACAAAAGTGGCACAAATTAATGAATGCGTCTGTGGAGAATTAAACCTTCTGAACAGAAAACTGGACAAAGGCACCAGTGAAATTATCCCAGGATAGAAGATGCCCGAGAGATAATTATAATCTCACTGGACACTAATTAAAAATCTATACTGGACAACAATAAAACTGAAAATATATCAAAGTCAATTACACTGCATTGGCACAAAGGCTGCACGGCCAAATCTGATCATATTTATTAATCTCAAATTCTATACAGCATTGACATTTCTGTATAAATTTATATTCATTTTATGTTTGAAAGTATTATTTCATGTTATTCCGCCATTTGGAGGATATTGAGCATGCTTCACAATGAGAAATTTTTTATACTGATCCAGATTTTTCACAGCAAATAAATTAAATTCAATGTTATTAAGAACAGATTTTATAAACATATTTCAAAGTAACAGGCAAATTTTGACAACAGCTACGGTATTGTTGAAATCATTGAATAATATAGATTGTTATAAAAAATCATAAAAAAACACCCAGAATAAATGTCAAGCAATGGAGGCTTTGCAGCAATAAATATAGAGTATTTTTCTGTGGTTTTTATTCCTGACATCACTTCTTAAAGCACAAGTTTTCATTTATGCAGAAGAGTCTTAAAAAAACGAACATCGTTATCAAATAAACTTGTTTATTTTACACTCTATTTTGTTAGCACTCATGTTTTAAACATTATTGTCAGTTAACATCAAAGGCAAATCATTCATGGGAATTTGCTACAAATATTTATATTGGTGAAATAACCTGCATCAATAGGGACAAATAGAAAAACGATTGTTATGCAAATGAGGTCTTCACAGGCGCATTCCAATGAAATATCCGGAAATGAATAAAGCATAAATTTCTTGTTTAATTTGCTATGCCGCTTAACTGTGTAATCATTTTGAAAAATCTTCCCAAAATGGCGATATATTAATAGTAGAAAAACAATGATGGATTGATTCTATTATGTACATTAATGCAGCAGTGGTATTCTGTGATTGTAACGTCTTTGTGATTAGTTTCTTATGCCACATTCAGCGATATTTTAGCTACATTTTGACGTGAACATTTTTTATATATAATACAGGTTAGTCAATCATAGTTCCAATCCTATTAAGCGCCAGAGGCCATACATCAAAACAAGAAAATAAATAAACTGAAACAGAGAGACACTCAATTATCTGCAAATCCGTCCTACTCTACCATCCCACCCCCTTACCCTGCCTTCTGTCCTAAAAGAATATCCTAAATACATGTATAAATCAGTCCGTTAACTGAGACAAAAGGGAAAGAACCTGTGGAAATATGCCTCTCATCTTGACATTAAGTGCTCAGGTCGGCCATAAAAAATACTTGGGTTATAATAATACATACCTCTATGCCTCTGTGTAGTTTTGTCAAACATCAGCATGGCTTCCTCAACCTGAGAAAAAAACAGAGAATAACAGTCATATTACTTCCAGGCGTGAAGAGACCATTAACTTTAGGGCCCTAAATTATTACCACAAAATTTCAGGTATGACAACAACAACAAGCCGTCTCATAAAACTTCCCATAATCGTTTTCACCTATGACCTGTATCTAATATTTCATAACACGTTCTCTTCTTCATCTCAACAACAGTAGGCCCTAATTGTATACATTACTGTCAATTTTATTTAAATTCTTAAAAATCACATATTTATTTACAAGAAAACAAAACATTATATCATATCTTATGTTTTTTTATTGTAGATTGTGTAACTCTGTATTAAATGTCACCAATTTAAACACTATACAAATAACAGCCAGTATGCAATGAAAATTTTACAATATGATATGTATGTATTGATATACAAACTTTTTTGCTTGAATAACAGCAATTGAGAATATGCTTAGATATTTTTAAGATAAGAAAAGCCTGGATCGTTATAAAATAAATATGAAAACAGAGCAATAATGCCTAAAAAATGAATCTGATGTAAAAGTGTTTATAAGCATATATAATGACAGCTAAAGAAATCTAACGTTTAGTGAATGCTATAGCCAATTGAAAGGAAGGAGGAGATGAGAAAGCTAAACTAACAACGTATCACAGAAAAAACAAAAGTTTGTGATATCAATTATTATAATAAACATAATGACATCATTTTGCTGCCGAATGCATATTTCATAATTGGATGAGCATTTCTCACGGTCATGAGAAACATCCGAACATCAAGCTGGGGAAATCAGACACTTTTCAAAATGATTGAAAAAGAAATTACTCTATTAACCTCATTCACAAATGAAGTTAATAATAATCTTTTTTTCTATTTCTCTATTACGTTTCGATCTCCGAAAGCCTCAGATCTTTGTAAAATGTTAAGCGTGTTTGCCCTGCGATTTGGCAAGTCTTAAACCTCCAAGTTGAGGTAAATAGGCATTGACGTCATAACAACGATGCCAATTACAGACTCCGGCCTTTCTGATCAACCAATTCTAAACACGATACAATGGCATTAAATAAATGAAGTGCAGGTTCTCCTCGAGTGTGCTTTGTTTTATCACTAAACTAGGTCAACAGACAATGGTTCAAACTTAAAAGGGCGGTTGTTTTTCCAGAAACGAGAATGGCAAATAGATTGATAAGTGATAATGATATGCGTCCCAGTTCGAAAGGGACTGATAATATCGCAAAAAGCTGTGGATGTAAACAAATCAAGTGTGACAGAACAAGCTACCAGTAGAACAAGCCCCCAAGCAATATGGCTGTAAATCTGGTGAAAATCCAAACAGCAAAACGACTATTAACAAAATATTTGTTATGGCCCATGATGGCCATATATTCTTATATAGAGATGTTTATTTGTTTGATTTGTTAATCCAACAGGTCATCTTAAGGATAGTTCACTCATCTGAAGGAAAATACAAAATGGTTAATATGCTCCAAGATAGCAGAATATTATCATACATACAGACTAGAACTAACTTAACATCTGAACGCATCTAAACGCACCAAATTGACGCAG
The DNA here is from genome assembly GCA_031471745.1 of Cryptochiton stelleri. NCBI lineage: Eukaryota > Metazoa > Mollusca > Polyplacophora > Chitonida > Mopaliidae > Cryptochiton > Cryptochiton stelleri. The sequence continues at coordinate 9,640 of JAUELC010217191.1, read as the reverse complement.
CAAATAATTTAAGCGCTGATCAGGGCGACTCACATGTGTCTGTATGCCACTCATTTTGAAGACAGACGCGATCATGAAACTAGCAAAACGCGCCTACTCTACATGTAGGAGTTTGCAGAAATGTATAGATGCGATTTTGTTTTTATTTCAATGCGACGGAGACGCGTCAAGAGCTTTGACTGGCGTGATTCGTGCTTCGTCTTGAGTTTTTGTTCCATTCACGCTTAAGGTTAAGTTAGTTCTAGTCTGTACTGTATAAAGATTGAGAGTCGTTTGGCTGGTGTTTAATACCATATGCCTACTTAAGGGTATTTCACTCATATGGCAGTGGAGTTTCCTTCCCATATAAAAGAACCAGTGGTGGAAGATGGATGAATCATCAACAAAAGCATCAATTGTTTTATTATATGGTGAAATGTGGAAATACTGCATGAAAGTGTGTGGATTATATATACTTCCGAAATGTATATCTGAAACAATTACAAGTTAGTATGCATGTATGTTTTCAAGTTGCACATGCCATGGTATAAAGTCAGCTTAGCATATTCACAAAAATCATTGATAAAACTACTAAAAACATAAAGGTGTATCTCAGATTGTTACTTCTCAATACTGTATCAATTTTTTCTGATATTTACAATGATGGGGCGTTCCACAACACTAACTTCCATTATTACATTACAAGTGATTATTTTTTTCACAGATTGGTTCGACAATTCACCATCTGCAGTGGTCCGAAGCGAACAGAGAAAACAGCAATGAGATGCAGTACTTCCCAAAGCCGTTGAATGTGGATATACTTGAGTGGGCACGCCTACAAGTTCTGCTCATGACTAGGGTTAAATTAAAGTTAAGTATGTGTTGACATACACCTAAGTTAATCAAAGACAAAATAAGGTTGTACCGAAACCATGTCAAATGTTATGCATATAAATCAAAGTTATAATACAAAAAGGTGACTAATTTGTTTACAGGTAGAAACTTATAAAAAAATCTTTAAGAATAATATGCTGCACAAAAAACCACAAAACAAATGCAGCATGATAAAGATGCGTATATGCTGAAATTATTTACATTGAAGCAAAAAAAAATTATTAATTTGTTTATAAAGTCGGTTTTTAATTCATCTTGTGAACAGATACGAGTTATTGCAGAAATGTGGATGTTAAATAAGATATAAATAAATAAGGTAAATGTTTTATTTATTATAGTTTTCATGGTATTTTATTCCATTTAAAGTGGCACTTTACAGTGGTTCTATATATGAATGGTATAAAGGAGCAATTATTTAGAGTAATACTACCCTAACAATCTCGTTTTTCACAAAGACCCTGTCAAGTCACAAACGATTGCCAATTATCTGTCGGTAATTATTATAAGTGTAAAGGAGTATATATGAACTGGAGAGGTGTTGGTGATAGGGTAGAGTAATACATGCATGAGGGTAAGGTTGATGCACACTATATAATGCCAGTATGTAGTATGAAGGCCTACATATACATGTAAGAATGATAAGGGTCTGACCCTAACCAAGCCCTAATACCACAACAGGGATAAAATAATATAGAGGGTGCACAAGGCATAACATTTTCCTTTATTCTAAATATACAAGTAGGCTTATTGCCTATCACAGTAGACAATACAAATTTTGCAATTGTTTTTACACAAATTTTAAGAGATCTTCCACGCATTTCAAATATATAACATCCAATATGTTCCATTAAAAATAAAATAAATAAAAACTAATCAATTTTAAACTATAAATTTAATATTCAGTCAAATTTGTTCATCAGTCAAAAATGCTATGCATTTTTAAAAGAAAGTGACATTTGTAGCGGGAATGGATATCAACAAAAACATTTCTATCTTATGTACATTTTGCAGAAGGCTGATTTTTCTTGAGTGGCTTTCAATGGACAATCTGTAGGGTGATGTACTAATGTTGCAAAACCAAGATTAAATTCATTTGCTAATGTAGATTATATGGTGTTTACATTTTCAGGTCACCTCAACCGTTTACAGGGTGTGGCGCCTATTGGCAATTTTTTATCTTTTTTTCGGGTTTTATTTTACCACAAACCACAAATAACTGTTAAGTTCTGAGATAAATTGAGGTTTATTCCTCAGTAACAGCTGTTAGGAATTGCCAGTGTTGAATATAAAATATTAGACAGTAAACAAGTGTTATCTTCCATCCTGGTATCTGAAGATTTAACGTCCACCTTTGAACCTGCAAAACAACACTGCACCCATTGACCTGCATTGAGGGGTAACGCCTCTTACAAAAAGTTTCTATGGAAATTTAGTAAAAAAAATTTACTGCACATATATATCATAATTGTAAATCATAACCTTGTAAATGAAGGAATCAAACTTGTGAATATGAGGAAAAAAAAAACCTCCAAAAATAATGAAAATATATTTCTATTAATTAGTCTGATAATCGAACAATTGTCTTTAACAGGAATGTGCCTAAACTTCAAGTCTTCTTATGCTCTCAATACAGCAAGCTACACAACTCCTATTATTATAAGAGTTTGGACACCCAAAAACTGCCTGGAATTTGTTTTTGAACAAACTATTGTAGACTGGTTTAACGTTGGGGTGTTGTTAAGTTTTCGCCCAGACAAAGGTCCTGTATTTGAGCAGATTTAAACCGTTAAGATGTCTGGCCCCACCCGAGACTGGGTAAAACATAACTTCCCCTTCAGATATCAGCTAACAAGGTCAACTCTTACACTCTTTCATGTAGGCTTCATGTTTTTTTTTTACCGTACTTTTCTTAAAAGTTTAGACAGCCTATATAGCGTTATGTTCATTTGAGGTTTTTCTTCCCTTCTGCTAACTAAATTCAGTACCGTATGTTAAATGGTATGTTTTTAAAACATTGTTCTGGTATTGTTATCCAATAAAATCAAATACTTTAAAAATAAAATGCCATTCTATTCTAGATTTATAAGATTTATTAGACCATGTTAATGAACTCCCTTGCAATTTTTTTATTCATTAAATTCAAAACTTTATATATACATCTTTTGTATCTCTTTTTAAGAACAGCTACGGTACTACTTTTGCAATCCTTCATGAGCTAAAAGTGAATGAATGCAATACGACAGATGTGAGTCATTGAAAATGGGGAAGCTGGGTCGAATACTTCACTTGAAAATTTGTACCAACTAGGATACATGTATTTATATAATTAGGTCTGAATTATGTTTACGTAGGCGCCCAGATATTTTTAGAACCATTTTTTATATTCTGAAAGCAGATAGAGGAAATAAGTCCCACACTGTACGATATGGACAACTGGGTACCTTTGGGCGAGCAAAGTGGTGTGGGATTACATACTATAACATAACAGGTTTTGTATTCAAGTTACCACAAGAAAGCTTCAAATGTAAAGATGTGCAAGTGAGGTCTTTATACCATATATTATGATCATAAAATAACTCGTATTAAATAACGTATAAAAGCTTTACAACGTATCATGAGTGAGGAAAAGAAATTAAAATTTGCTCGGTGTTTAACACCATCCCCTACGATGGTGACTTAAATGAACACTTTACACTCCAGGTGTTTGGGGAAAACCAGAAACAATTTATAAACCTCTACTAGAGATCTCCAAAGACACTGTTAACTTCACTAAAATGCCACAGTTCCAGTGAGAGGAATAAAACCTGTAGGATACATCATTTGTTGGTTTTATGCAATACTTAAGGTTGTTTACTAATATGATGGCCTGCCAGCCTAATGGGTTAAGAAAACCACCCTTGCACATCACTGGTAACAAACAATGACAACATACATCACAAGGCAATCACAGGATGCATAAAATGGTGCAATAAGACAAAGTGTGGAATTCAGGTGCAATCATCTACACCAAATCATGTTCCTGTTGCCCCTTGGCTGGAGGAATACCAGGGCAACAGGACCCTCCAGATAACCACCCAGTGGGGTGATCCAGCACCCTAATGCGCTACCTATTTTAGACAAAAATGACAGGAATAAGGCCAATGAGTAGAATTGTGTGCTGTGTAATATATCACCAGATTCACCCCACTAGACTGTCAACAGCTGTGTGTATTTGTCTTCTGAACCTCCAGTACTGTATCATAGATAACATATACATGTAACACTCTATTACAGAGGATTTACTCTGACAAAATAAGATAAAAACCTTTGTAAAAAAATCATCAAAGATTGTGTTATTTATATTTTTTCTTTTAAACTACTGCATAAAAAAAATTAAAGTTAAACATGTGCTACATGTATTTAATACAAAAAAAAGAAACAAAAAAAATGTATCTTGTGGGCCACTGTTATTATTACATACACAAACTAGTCTGCTGTCAAGTTATCCCAGATAAAAAAAAAGACCTGTTCAGGGTTGTTTTGATATACACCCTTACAATCAGGTTTTATTGGATGGGCTGGGTTAGTTATTAAGTACCCTCAGATGAGTCATGCATAACACAGGGCTGGATGGTATGTGTATGATATACTAAAAACAGGTTCTGTGATAACCCATAACACCACCCCCACCTTCTCCCCCACCCCTCTCCACCTAGGGCTCTCACACACCAACCATGCCAGTCAGATAAGTTTTTAATTAAGTCTTATCTACATTCAAACTCTCAGCATAGAAGACTTCACTGCTATTTTTAATTGGTCCACCTATGTAAGAATGCATCTGTGTGAAGTCAGTTATCCGGATTAGGCTTTACATGTACACACAATTCTACAAGCTCAGCAGTTCAAACAAGTTAGACATGTAAGACATTTTAATTATAAGTTCTCCATTTAAGTTAACCAAAATCTAACACAAATTTATCTTACATCACAGAACCATCAAACAATTAATTCACATATACATTTTGCTTCAACCAAAACCAAAAATGGCCGCCATGTTGTGGAAACATTACAAAAAGATCTAAGCGTTTATTAAAGAGTGGGTTGATGTCTGAATTAACAACTGAGTGATAGATAGACAATCCCTCGACGACTTTTGTCGCTTGCTTTGTTTTAAATTCTAGTATGAGGCGTTTTATACTAACACAGAACCACTGAAGAGTGAATGTGTTTCATCTCTTGGAAGCCAAATAGTGCTGAACTACCAAAACTCAATTGGGACCAAATTGGAATGAATTTTTTTTGTGGTTGGCTCAGATTTTGTCAGGGAGCCAATTAGCAAGAAACCACACAGGATTTACTTGATAAGATTTTAGGCAACCTTTAAAAATATGCTGTTAATCAGATAACCAGCCCATGCATACTTAACAGATATATCAGCAGCAGCTACCATTTCTTAACACATTTCTTGCTAACAGCTCAAATGTTCTAATCAAAATTTTGGAAAAAAATAAATAAAAAAATACCATAGCTTTTTAATACTCATATATATACTATACACACCATGTAAAGTGCCATGATCATACTAATTTTAGGCAGTAGATTAATTTGATAATCTGTGTTTAATTTAGTCAGGCAGAAAAGCGGTCACCTTTGTGGTGATAACTACACAGGGGATTGCCTTTTGAAGGTACATGTAAGACCCTACAACAAATCAGTTGCCCCTTAGCTCAGCCCCTTAGAAAGCAACATGGCACAGACGGCTCCATACCAACCAACTGCCAGTTAAACTAGAATAATCTAATTAAAAATGCTGACAGTAATTAGCAGGGCTTACAATGAGGCTACAGTGTTGGCAACTAAGTTAAATAGAAAGCCATCAGCAGTTGAATGCATCAACACTTTCCTTTCCCTTAAGGTACACATTTAACAGACGACACAATTCATCTCTACTAGCATAATAATAAATTTAGCCAGCCAATAATCACAGGTATATGAAGGTAAATACAATATTGTTCTCATCAACCACCTGGCAACATAAATAACAGGACTGCAGCTTAATAAGCCTACAAAGATCTTCACAGTAGACCCTATACTGGTAAGATATTTCTGTAAGTGATATAACCTTCATTAGGGTTGTCCGAATTTGCATCATGCCTGAAACCCAAGATGAGAAAATCAACTGTTTGGTGGTTGGCCTACATTAAAAGATTGGTTGATTTGTGTTTAACGCTGTGCTCAAGGGTATTTCACTTATATGACAGTGGCGTACTCCAACAGTAGATAAGCCACACTAACACAATCATAAAATGTGAAGTGTTTTGCTCTGTTGGATAATTAATGTTTCTCCGGTAATAAGTAAAGACAGTATGATTATGTTCGGATCATGCTAACCTTAGCCCGAGGGCATCAAAGCCATCTTGATCTGTCCTGGCTGAGTAAAGAAGAAGACATCTTGAAATCATGCTAATTAAAGACAGGTGATATGATCATGTGAGCCTGTGGTTCCCATGACCAGGTGTTGAGCACATGATCACCACGCTTCGTTTACTATCAGAATTATTCCCACGGATGAGTTTCACAAAGTACAGTAAGGTTACAACTCCAATAAAACACATGGATGCATGGTGATTCAATATTTAAGTTTATTTTAAAACCATTGTAAAGATCCTAAGATCTGAGATCCTTGACAATGGTTTTAAAGTAAACCAACATTTTGAATCACTATCCATCCATGTGTATGTTTCATTCAAGTCATAACCTTACTGCATTTACTTTCAGTATTTCAGAATGCCCTGGCATCACCTCTAGAAAAACATGCAACTATACAACCATAATTTGACTGAAATCTATTGTCTAGCGGAGAAATTTTGAAAATAATGTACTAGTCTTTATGTAAAATTTGGAGAGAAATTCTCAAACATTAAATGTTTGTTCGTGGGAAATTCTTCCCTTTTTCTAGGGGTGCCTGGCATCAAGTACAAGATTTTATCCTGGGTTTGAAAATTGTTTGATTAGGGTTTTATGCTGTAATAAAGTTTATTTCACTCATATGACGGCGTACTAGCACAATGGGGTCCAGGTTTTGAAAAGAAACTGATAAAAAACATAATTTTAGATTTAATTTTCTTTAATGAATCTTTTGTAATCAATTTAATTCTCTGGACAAAGTAATGGACTGGGGCCCCTAACACCCCAAAACATTAGGACTACCTTCATTTTTCAAATGGAAATCTGCGGTCCCTAAAATCACAGGGCCTCTTAAAACAGGGGGCCTCGGGAAACTGTTTTATGTGTCAAGGCCTTGGATCTGGCATGTATGGAATAGTTTCAAGTTATCGCATTGATCAGGCCAGGTATCAAGTGTTTGAAGTATAGTTTTATCATTGATAGAGGTTATGTGATTAAGACAGCCATATCACCTGTCAGCTGTAATGATCCACACTCAACTATCATCTGACAGCGTTTGCATAACAAATGTTTTCTATGCAACCCTTATTCTTTATGTGGCACAATTTATGGACGCGACGCAACAATCAATTACGGGCCGAAATCCATTCTTATGCATTCTTAATTAGCTCAATAATTCTGTATTCCACAGACTCCATAGCCTCCTCAATCAAGTGACAGAATTTAAGCTAATCCTGCGTCATACATGTCAATGCTGATTTCCTCTAGAGCTAACGAGAAAAAACAAAAACGCTAACAAGAAAGACAGAAAATATAGGCCAAGGATCTCCACTTAAAAATATTATCTCCTCATATTTTCGCAAATGCAATTGCCACATGTTAAGCTTATGTATCTCAAATGGTTGGTCTTGACGGTTTCACAACACATCGGTATGACATAGGTCAAGGATTTATTTATTTTCTTGGCCTTTTCATTATGACTTAAATAATGACATATGTTACAATTTCACTCTTAAAACAAAATGTCAACAAAACTCAAAACTAAATTCTCCTATAAGATCTTGCCAATAAACATAATAATACAGGCCTTCTTGACTTACAATTTTCAAATTGTCCCTACAATTCTTCCATTACAAGAATCAACAAAGATGAAAGCATATCTGTGAAATATTATTACAGCTTTCATTCTTTAAGACTAGAAGCTTTTGTGTAATCATAGAACTGCCATAACTGTCATGGCGGAATTGGCAAAGGTGTAGCTCACAAGGAAAACACCTGTCGGGACATGAATATCTGTAAGACATTTAAACCTCTTGATGGCAGGCTGAGAGGAAGGTGTAATGATATCATCAAAATTGTGGACTATCCATCACATTTTCGCTTACATACATCTTTATTCCATTCATTGGCTAAATATACACCTCTTAAGTTGAGATGAGACTATTCTCAGTGTCGGATCCCAGCAGGGGGACCCTCCTTGATAGGGAAAACAGATGTTCAGGAGATACATGATGGGGCTCTGTACCAGGGGGTCTAATACAACCCGGAAAAAAAAGAGCCAGATCTACTTATCAAAATCGGAGCACACCTTACAGATTGAAACCTAATACCGATATGAACATGTCCTGTGTCTGTATATTGTGTTTATCGTATTTCTTTCTGGAATGACCAACGGAATCTAACCTAGTGAGTGCAGCCTGGCTTCCGAGTAAACCATTGGGATATAACATTTCTGACTTCAAAAGAAATCTACTCAACAGATGTTCCAATATAGCTTCCAGAATGGTTAAACAACATTTTGCCAGCAAAACCATAAAAAATGTGTTTAATTTCGTTGAGATTGAATTTAGTTTATCATAGCAATACACAATATATTTCTTATTCAATACACATTCCATAATTGCTTTTTAAACTATTGCGGCCTCATGTTCGGCACACATAGAAATGTTCTCATAAAAAGAGGCAAGAAAATAATTCAGAAAATTATATCGTTGTTTTTTATATAACGATCAAATATATTGGAGCAGCAGTTTCAACTCAAAGCAGCATGATGGCATAAAATATTCTTTCCACAGACACAAGCAGCTGTTTCGTTTCTTGCAATAAAAATGCAGAGTCATGATTCCTCACAGATAGCAGCCATTACGAGGAGGAATTTATGCAAAGAGGCATTATGTTCACAAGTACAATGTTAAGTTCCTCAACAGCTCTCGTGTGAAATTAAAAAACACTCTTTGGAAATGGTTCTTTCTCATTCAATTTAATTGCAAACAACTGGATATTTTTAATAACATTTCGAGATATTAGTCTTTTTGGAATTAGCAAATTCTGAATGAAGTGGCTATTTTGGTTGAACAGAGACCTGCTATTTGTGGAGCAGCTGAAGTTCTGGTGCTTGATATTTTATTGGCCACACAAGAGATTTTTACCTGAGTACACTGTTCAGTTTTATCACAGCACTTAATATTGCATGTTAAAGCAACTGCACCTGTTCAACGAACCACAATCACACAAATCAAATCTATTCCGCTTTCACACAGTTGCTAAGCATTGACCAATCAGTAACCAAGTGCAAACCAGTCAAGCGGACTCGGGGTTTATTTCTGCTTCCTGAGGTGGAACATTCTTTCACAGTCTCCCCGAGCAAAAGCCACTCAATAAAAATGATGGTTTTGTATAGGTCACTAATTTAGCTGGTCGAATTCCAAACGGATCAATCAAGTTTTACAATTTCAGATGGCCAGAAAACTTGGCTGTCTAAAGAATATTTTAGGACGGCATGCAAAGCAAATGCACTGGCACCCTACCCTCCCCCCCCCAAACAAATTAAAATTACCTCAATTTTTATGTTCATATTGAATCACCATGAAATAAGCTGGCC
>JAUELC010217080.1:0-10663 GCA_031471745.1 Cryptochiton stelleri | reverse complement strand
TGTTGGATTTCAGGCTTATTGGATTCTTTGTGGTTATGTGTCTTTATAGAGATGGTTTATTCTAGCATAACGAAGCCAGCCTCTCTTAACTCTATGATCTGACTAATATTGCTAGGTTCTTATGGAAATTGAACAATCCATTGCTCATCAAGACATTGCAGTGATGTTTGATTAAAGAGGACTCCACATTTGTATAGTTGATTGCACATATAAAAGCCTTCAACGATTAAGCAGTTTGGCAAAACTGGGACAAAATACTAGAGGCAATTAGAAAGATAACTGTTAATTTTTAATAATGCGAGGTGATCCATGTATTTGTGGACTGAGGTCATGCCTAAAGGCGATTTGAGGAGAAGGGAGGTCCGTTAATCGTCCCACAAACCATGTTATGCAGACAAGGCAGGAAGACTGGTGTCTATCCCGCAGACTGTCTCCCCCAAATGCCTCCAAAAGCATAAAAAATGTTCACCGATCTCCCGGGATAAAATAACTGATTACTTCAGTTAACGTTGAGTAAGGGATAAGGACAAAACGAGCTGCCAGTCACACGTGTTACTGTCTCTATTTGGCCATACATTGAACGTAACTGGCCGTCGATTCTTGGCTGTAGGCAGCGTGCATACGGTCTAGAGTTAAAAAAATACACACTGTACATGACCATATTATTTTTACCATTAACAGTGTCTGGACAGAAAAGTATTTACAAATAAAATATCAAGTTTGCGTTATTTACTATTTCCTACGACGAATCTTCAATAAATTCATAAAGTAAAAAACAATCGCCAGTGGCGTTAAATCATTTGGAAGTGTTGTCACAAAAGTAATTCAACTTTTATGGTTTCTAGGGTACTTATTGCCGGTCACTCGTTTGTTAAACGTCTGGAATCCATTACTTTCAATGATTTAGATTGGCTAAATTTGTGCCTAGAAGGGATCGACATACAAGTTGAAGTTCTCCCGAGTACCTGGTGGGACCGTAAGAAGGGCTCACGCTGTGTACAGCACAGTTTTAACAAGTTAAACACAACAGTCGAAGCAATTTGTTTTACAAATCAGAGGGAACATTAACCTATCAGCAGCCATTTGCAATGCCGATACCTAGGCTAGAGATATTTTGTCTTTTTATCAGTATCTGCTAACCATGCCTTCAATCTCGTGTATCAGTATAGGGCAATTACTACCCCACGACTACCTACCAACTACGATGTTACGGTTGTGGCCGTTGCCCTCTGACTAAGGGCAGCCTGGTTATTTGAACATAATCATTCTGTCTTTACTCAGAACTGAAGGAAGATTAATTTTCCAACAGAGCAAAACACTTCGCATTTTATGCTTTTTTGTTAGTGTGGAGTTTTTGTTAGTGCTGGAGTACATAGCCATCATATAAGTGAAATACCCTGGAGAACGGCGTTAAATACTAATCAATCAATCAATCGTTAACGAATTCCTCAAACACAGGTTGCAGAAAACTCAAAACACTTATTGTTTGCACCACAGAGGAATTTTTAATAATATGCAAACATTAGCAGCTGCGGATGTTGTACACTTAAATAGTGCTGGCATGGTGGAGTATGGCGAGATTATTCGTACAGCCATAAGCCATTATAAGCGTAAAGAAGCTTACTGATTTTATGCCTTCTTATTACTCTTTTGATTATTATGTTTCTAAATATAACAGAACGTATTTCTTGTGATGGGTTTCAATCGACAATGGTGTATGCCTTAATGTCTGTATTTTCTACAGCCAATGTACTACTATAAACTATTATGGACCTTGCTAATTGGCATAACATTTTGTCCACATCATTTATCTGTCTATAATCTAGGTAGATATACTCAAATAACGTATATACATTTTCATGACCCATTGATGATTATTTTATCATTATGCCTAAAAGCTTTATTTTACTTTACAGCTAGGTGTGCCCTGATCAAATTTATAGTTAAATGTGCCCTGATTAAATTTCTGGGTTGGTGTGCCCTGATCAAATGTATGGGTTGGTGTGCCCTGATCAAATGTATGAGTTGGTGTGTGCCCTGGTTAAATGTATGGGTTGGTGTGCCCTAATCAATTCATGGGTTGGTGTGCCCTGATCAGTTATGTCCATAATCGAACATAGAATTCTCCCGATTTTTGCAACACGTTATTTAGAAATATTATCTAATTCAACCGACTAAAACCAGACCAAATTAAATTTTTGTTCAGGGGAAGGGGAACAATGTAAGGGGTTGATGAGATCGATAGCGATGTTTAGTCTAATAAAATAATTTGACTGTCTGTGATTACAGTCTCGTTAACACATAGGACAAACAAATAGATTGCAAAGGCTCTATTCAATATAGACATCATGCACCAGGCCATGGGAACCACCAGTTCTATCACTAAGAAATACATTGAACTGCTGTGTAAACGTTTAATTTGGAAATGTTGACAATAGTGTGTGCTATAGAAATTAAATTTGCAGTATGGTAATCACAAACTTTTGCTTTACAGTGTTAAGGCTGAACGAAAGTCTCTATTTTGGCATTTTTATTTTGAATGCGTATAAATTATGTATTATTCGTTCCCTCTGATTGCAAATACAATGGCTTCCTTATATGAAAATGGGATAGGATACGATATTAAGGTTGATGGCACATTCAGTTCCCACTAATTTAAACTATGCGCGCCATTGCTCATTTATATGAAAATGGTTTGTTACTCTCGTTCTCTTCAATAGCTGAAGTGCATGCTCATACATTTATCAGCTTAGTGTTTACTGATTTGACAGTCGTCTTATGTTTGATATGTATATACTATATATAGGCATATTTTTAAATATGTTAATGATATAGAAACAACGTTAACCATAGTTGTTGGCAAAATGCATTCCATCTATTGGTACGGACTCTAGAGTATGATAGATCTATCACGCTAAAGTCCACTTAACACATCGGCATATCGTCTTACGCAACAAACTTCTAGGGCAATTACCATTAGTGGCCGTACATTATCTGGAAAGAACAAGCAAATTGCTCGTAACATGCACAATTGGTCGTTGAGAACTTAGATTCTAGAAAACTGTTAAGCTTTTAAAAAAGGTGTAGGTGTCGGATAACCAATTAGTGTCCATACGGTTTTGATCTTGGTGATCCTGAATATTTTCTCCACTTCTTAATAAGTAAATATTTATATAGAACGCGGTTTAATATACATCGCATGGGGTTTTTGTCCAATTAAACAGTTTACGGACAAGTGATTTGCCATAAGCTCGGCAATTGCATTATGCTATATATCCCAAACGATCCCAAACTTCAATTTTTTAACTATGTAACTTAACGTACGATGGCGTAGATACCTATCAGCTTATAACTTTTAAATCATTTATAGAATGCATTTTCTATCAAAATATAACGCTATTCCACGTCCATGTTCCCTGTCGGTGCAGTGCACGTGTTCCCTGTCGGTTTACTGCACGTGACCCCGATCAGTAATGTACAACTTAACGGAGTAAAAATGATTTACATAATAATATAGTGTATTACTCAGTACAGTGCTTTATCCAATAGTACAACGCTTTACTCAATAATGTAGGGCTTTATTCAGAAATGTAGTTTACTACTGTTTGTTTAATGCTTTACTAATTGACGTGGTGCTTTGCTGAGTAATATATGGCTTTAACAAGGATTGGAGTGATTTACTCAGGAAATTAACACAGTGCTTTACCCAGTGATGTAACGCTGTTCTCAGAAATGTAGTGCTTTAATCATTCGCTGGTCAGTTACTAGGCAATACATTGCTTTACTAAGTAAGTTTGTGCTTCCTTCAGTTATGAAGTGCTTTACTTCATAATGCACAGCTTTCATCCGTATCGATTGATTTGTTATTGGATATGTAACTTTTGCTGCTTGTGCCATTTTCAGTGTTAGTTGGCAAAGACAATCCAAAGGATTGGAAATTTAGCTTTACTATTCGATTGTGCCACTACGGTCGGAGTGAATACTTTATTGAAAAAAAAATGGACTTCCAATGAATCGGATAAGTGAATCCTTATATCATTGAGATTGACTTTGCAGTTTGGGATTCTGAGCCAATGATACTATTGCATTACTGGTTTCACAGACTACCCGTAATGTTATAAATATTTATTTAAGTGTAGCAAAATGCAATACCTTGTTTATTCAAACTGATAGGCCATTATCTACAAATTGCATTACATTGTATTTGGATATCGTTAAGTAGATGGAACAGTTGAATAATTTAAAATATTTGTACGCATAAATTGTACAAGTTATGATGACATGGTTAAACTGTCCATCGTGTTTCGGAACAATGCCAAAGTAGACACTGAAACAATGTGTTCTTATTATTGCAATTTGAGTCCATTAGGTTGGAACTTAAGAGTAAAATACCAGTGGACCAAACGAGACAATATACCGTGACATGTATTCCGATACATACTGTATTTTGGGTAACATTCTGCCATCCTATCTGATAAAGTGTTGGTCCTGCTAGCCAGAATGTCCCGGTTTCATACCCATGTGGAGACATGCACTTTTTTCCTTCTTTTCTACATTCATAAAACTGTGCATACTGAACTGCATTGAAAACACACACCCCATAAATGGTTGGAATGTGTCGAGAGTTACTGGCCTCTGGGTGATACCACTGCTGATCTGGAAAACATAAGATGGAGAACTGAGAAAGACAACAGACAATAAAGGAACCAAGAGCATTCGTGAGCTTTACTTCATCAGTGTATAAAAGACGTTGGAATTCAATTTCACAAACTTATATGACCACCATGGGCAGCTCAAAGCCACCCAGCATCTGATCGTTAAGCAGATCAGACTGTAAATAGTGTTCTGGTGAATCGTCGACCGTGAACATCTGTAACCGTCTTGACACCTGGAAACCTTGGATTACAGATATGGCGCCGATCAACTTGGAGGTATTGCCGTTGGGTGGTCACACGTGGGGATTATATGCACGTTTGTATTAACATCCGTTACTGTTGTTGCCCAATCTGAGGAAAGCATGATTATCTGCGTGCTCGCGCGGAAGATTGAAGGGACCTTCATGTTGCCTTGGTGCTCTCATAGCTATGGGCCAACATGAAGCTATTGTGGTGTCCTGTTATGACCTGTGATTGTTTTGTATATTGCCATTGTTTGTTTAATGACACATTGGGCTGGCACGCCGTCATGTCCGTGAAATAATCTTAAGTACGGCGTAAAACTCCAATCAAACAAAGAAAACAAATAAGGGTGCTCCCATGGTGTAAAAGCAAATTAACTGCGAACTTACTCATATGCATAGTCTCGATAAATTTATTTTTTGTGAACCGTATCGGAGATCTACAGATCACACTCCTGATAATGACACATGCAACTTATCGAAAACATTATGACTACCAATATACCTTTATTGAGATTAACATGTGATATTTGCTTATTGAAAGTGAAGTCATATGGTATTGTCTATTGACCGCTGACCTTTTTGCTATTACTTTCTGGATATGTTGTTAGATTAGACAGACCATCTGGTTTAGTCCGGATATATGTCGGATTGACTCCCAATAGTACTATACCAACACAATTAGCTAATTATTCACTTTAAGCCAATTGATTTATATTTAGTGAACCATTGCTGCCTTAATTACGTTCGTTATATCAACCGTACTTTCTAGTGGGTGTGTCCGATTAGTTAACCGGGTATTAATGTGGATTACAAGGATTGTCGTTACCAGACCAGGTCGATATATTATCTACTGTAATAATCAGACCAAACATAAACTGGATAATTAATTATTAACATCGGATTAGATTGGACGAATATCTTCGGCGGAATCTTTGTCTGCGAATATAGATTACTTGATCACCGATGTCTGTGTAAATAAGTAAGCATGTGAAATAATGTGCTTGTGCTGATGAAAATTCCCATATTGCATGTTTATGTAATTTCCGTTAAAGAGAGTGGGTAAAATTGAATGTATTTGAAGCACTGTGCGGTCGTAAGCATACTTTTAGGAAAACTACTGCGCTTCAAAGACATCCATTCTGTACTGTTACCAATATGGCGAACTGTTTTTGCAAATAGCAATGGGGTTATACTATGGTGTACAACATAGATAGAACAGCCTTTCGATCGTTAAACATTGATAATGGATAACTTATTCTAACAAATTTAAAACATACAAGCACAACCATGATATAATAACAAAAGCAATGCTATTTTAAACAGATGATTTGACTCAGCGGAATACCATCTGATCATCGATAGTCGGTTCAAAGAAAGATATAATAGCAGTAACGCCATCTAGTGTACAGAATATGACGTTTGAGAATCATTACTTGTCTGATGAGTTATGGGAGACTCTATTTAACTATTTATAAACTTTCTTGTTGACAATATTTTTTTTTGTCTGTTTTAAGACTTCAAATGGAAAGCCCGTGAATCGCTGGAAACTTTATGGTTTTAATAGCGCCTATAGCCCATTTCAACGTTTATTGCATTATCTACAGAACAGGCTAGAACTAACTTAACCTTTTTCAAGACTGGAACATAAACAAAAACTAGCCTAAGACGAAGCACGAATCGCGCCAGTCCGCGCTCTGACACGTCTCAGTCGCGTTGAAATAAAAACAAAATCGCATCTGTACGTTTTGCAAACACGTCCTGACGAAAAGTATATTACTACTACATGTAGAGTAGACGCGTTTAGTTAGTTTCATGATCGCGTCTGTCTTTACAACGACCCACATAATTCGGCCGCTCCTTTTTAAAGACAGACGTGATCGTGAAACTAGCATCATCCGAACACATGGTATCTCCACACCTATGCACCCCTGTTTTAAGCTTGGCTCGCGAAGATGGAAACTAACAACACTCGCCTACTTTACAAGTAGATGCGTGTATCGAAATAATCAGGTTGTCTGATTTGTTTTCCCGATCACATCGAGCATGGCACGAACCAAACATTGGAGGGCTTTCTTAATCGCGTCACAACATATATTTCGACGTGTATGACAAAATGTGGCGCGTCACGCATTGAGATTGTACGCGCCTATTTTCGTCACCACTCGTTTGCAAAAACATACAGATGCGATTTTATTTTTATTTCAACGCGACCGAAGCGTCAGAGCGCCGACTTGCGCGATTCGTGTTTCGTCCTAGGCGATTTTTTTTTGTTTTTGTTCCAGTCGCGTTATGGGTTAATTTAGTTCTAGTCTTTACTGTATGATTTACCATCTGATTCTGATAATCAAACTACGAGGAATGGATAAATATAATATCTCCTGCGCAGGTTTGTCGCATGGCACATTCAAAGTTTGCCAATGCCTCAATATCGTTGAACAATCTCTACCATGGGCTCACTTTACATTCACCTCTGGTGGGCTCAGCACTTCTTTTATTTCACGGCGGGCGGTTGGAGGGTGCTTCGTGTTGCCCTGATGCTCTTATAGCTAAGGGGCAACAGGGAGCTGCTATGCCGTTCTGTAATGTCCTGCGACTGTCTTGCATCTTGTCATTGTTTGTTGTCAGTCGCGTCCGGGGTGGTTTATTTCACCCATTAGGCTGGCACGGCGTCATATGCATGAGTGAAATAGCTTTAAGTACGGCGTAAAACCCCAATCAAACAAACAAACAAATTTATTACACGTGACTTTTCGGTCGCATGATATAAATTTGAAAGTGGCATATAACAACAAAAATATGTTAATGACGTTTCCTACCGCCAGGTTTACAATTAAATCGGCCTTCCGTTGGGCTAAATAAATCAAAGCCTCGCCCTGTTTTTGTTTTGTTTAACCCTATGATTTAACCGTAGGTATGCACAGATTCGGTTGTTGTTTTATCAACGGCTTTGATCTTTGTTTATATCGATGTAGTAATATCAAATTGCATTATTGTCAATATAGCTGTGTAAAATGCACAAAATAAATAGTTCCTCTGCTTTTGTCGTTTAAACATAGGCGCCTTGTTATAAATTCAGATAATATTTACTGTTTTTACATCTGAAGGAAATACATGAATTAATTCATCTTCGAACGTATGGTCGACAAATGTATAGCAGCACCACAGACACACTAACAAATCAAACGGCAAGGTAATATCAACTAGACTAGACAATAGCAGGATGGGTCATGATAACCATTGAATAATCCATTCAATGAACAATTGCCCCTGTTCTGTACAATTCTGGTTTATGATTAATTGCCTGTGGTTATTTAACCGAGATCGATTATTTGGAAGCTATAGTCGATAATAATATAAGGAATCACATTATTCATAACACACATGAACATGTATTTACGTTTTAAATTACTTTATAGAAGTCGATTATCTTAAATGAGCCAAATATTTTTCTCTCAGTAAAAATTATGTTTGATGCCTGCTTTTTAGTATGAAGTATTGCAATCAGTAAAAAGAGAGCAATGTCAATAAAGAGAAAAATAACATCAGAATTGTTTCATCATATTTCCATTCACAATATTTTCGATATTTTTTCATTCCACTCTCAAAAAAAAAGAACAGATACTTAGTTCAGAATTATTTTATCAGGCTGAGACCCGTACTGGTCTCGAACCCACGATCCTCAGACTCAGGCACCAAAACGACATCAGTAAATGCCGGCAACCTGAACCACTCAGCCCACCGGCCTTCACAAAGACACAATAATGAATTCAATACTTCAATTCTGATATACCTTTCCTCAATACTACTCCAAAGTAAACCTTTGAAACTTTAAAGTATATTAAGAGATGCCATATTTTGTCTAACACACAGAGACCAAGGCGCCAAATCAACAACAGTCAAAAACGGCCACCTTAGTTCTGAAGATGGCGGCATAGTATAGCCGAAATATAAACTGTCAAGCATGATTTCAATATTCGGTGTTTCCGTTGCTCTATTTTAAACCACTTAGGCAAGCGGCTTTCTGAAGGACATAAGAATATATGATTTATATTTTTCCTCAACAGCATAAAAAAAACCAAAACAATAATCAAACTTTCACGTATTTCTATGGCTGTCATTTTTTATCACATTTTATCAACATGCTATATAATATAGTTATTTCCATTTTGTCTATAAATTGCCGATAACAGGCATATAAACCGCAATGGAATCGTAGCTGGACTGTACAATTTATTTATATTGCTAGATTATCATATAACTAGATTATGTTTTCACAAATTGTGGCATAAACAGGCTTTACACCGATACATTTCAGGAATTCTCTGTAAACAAATTAAGTGACGCGTTTTACTGTGGTTCAATCTGAGATGCCACGAGAAAGTTCACAAGGGAGTTAGACATTTCAATTAAAGGTATATTGTGTTGTGGCACAACAGTTATGTAGACTGAACAACTAGAACAGATTGATTTTCTTGGGTGCTCGACCCAACTGATGAGATAATTTAAAAATCATATTTGGATCGATCGAATACTAGGTTGCAAACATCCATGCAAATCAAGCGAATCTATGGATATAATAACGGTTTTTGTTAATTTAATTTAAATTAAATTTACAAAACATTCTCCAATGTTAAAATAATCACATCCAGCACCACTAAACTTTGTAATACATTTGGTCTTTGCAGACACGACATCAATATATTATCTTGTTTGTAAGTTAGACCATTTATGTATTTTAAAAAAACGTAAATGTAGCTGAAACATGCGTTTCCAATACGATACAAGTGGTAAAATCGGCATCATAGAAAAATATCGTCATTATTGAAGTTTACAGTATTTCATTCTGAACTGAACAACCCATGGATAAAATCGTGACCTGACAAAAATATCGATCACCAAAAGTTATTGCATAATATGTAGCTAACTGCACTGTTGACCATTATTTGAACAATTGCAGCTGTTATATCCCCATTGTTTGTTAATGTGCGGGATTGTTCAACCCGCTCAAGTATCGACAGTGATATTTCGAAGATTGACGGTAAGGTCACAGCTCCGATGTTTGATCTCCTGTCGTGAACTGTAGGTTAAACTGTTTCACTGGGTCTAGGCCTAATCCCCAAGCATCATCTAAAACATTCATACCTAAACGACCAAGTGACCAGCAATACTGCATATTTTAACTCCATTTAAATGCCGCCAAGATATTAAGCTCAAGATATCTAAATATAATTTTAAGCTTTGTACATGGGAACTATATAGAGAATATATTGCACATTGATCATTAAACACAATTTATATTGCTTGAGTGCATGTTGGAAGTGATAAATCCCGAGACACGAACCGTCGAGTGGGTTATAACTTCCACTATATACGGGAGCAATATATATAATATGGTATTCAATCCGCACTGCCCAATAGTCTTGTTTTATTACCTATATTAGTCATAATTCACCGCAATTAAAAATCACAAAACTTATGAGTATCAGCTGTGATCAGGACATGTCCGAATGTACAATATAACTCATTTAAAATTACGAGGCCTTATTTTTTCACGCGAACGGTCGTTCAGGTTACGTGGAGGTTACGCAAACGAAAATTCACGCGAACGGTCAACGTTCACGCAAAGTAATCCAATCGTGTCCACACAGAAAGCTTGGAGAGTGATCAGACCGCGATTTTCGACGGGAATCCGATTCCCCAAAAATTCCCGCTCAGCCCAATGCTGAATTAAAAAAATGTATCCTTTATTTGCATCTAATAGTA
>JAUELC010216969.1:0-10663 GCA_031471745.1 Cryptochiton stelleri | reverse complement strand
GTTCGAATTGAGTGAACAAAGAACCGGCTTGCTTTATGTTATCAACTAGCTTTCAGTCGTGCAGTTTTCGAGCAAATAGAGGATTAAAAATCTTCTAAGACTTCACCGCCTCGCGCTTTATTTGACCAATCAGCGGTCTGTATTTTCAACCAATCGACGACGAGTAAATGTATCCAATGGTCACACAGCGAGCTGATAATTTGACCAATCAAATAAAAGAGAGGGACGTTCAGTGCGCCATAAAATGTGCAGAATATTGAGTAAAATTACGTTCGATTTTCAATTTCTGAAGGACGAAGACACCGCGAAGAAATGGCTCGTACCAAGCTGATCGCCCGTAAATTCACCTAAAGAAAGGCTCCACGCCAACAATTGGTACCAAGGCCGCCCGAAAGAGCGCCCCGGGCACAGGAGCAGTGAAGAAACCGCACAGATACAGGCCCGGAACAGTCGCTTTCCGTGAAATCTGTCGTTATCAGAAATCCACCGAGCTTCTCATTTGCTAGCTCCCATTCCAGAGGTTAGTCCGTGAAATCATCCAGGATTTCAAGACCGAACTTCTTTACCAGTGCTCTGTCGTCATGGCTGTCCAGAGGACCAGTGAATCTTAGTTGGTCGGTCTTTCGAAGACACCAACTTGTGCCACATCGTTCGAAGTCTCTTTTTGGGTCCATGCGTCAAGGTGGAGATATCCTTTTCATCTGGAGTCTTAAGACCCCAGGTGGAGAATTCATGTTATTTTTCCGATGTTGTAAGAACCATCTTCATGGGCTACTGAAAGGATGTCTACAAATCAGCCAGTGTGAGAGGTGCTTCTCGATCAACCACACTCAACCGACAGTCGCTTTTAACAAGCAATGTTGTGCGTGGAAGTTGTGGCTAAGGCTGAAGTTGACTCCACTGCCCGTTTAGCAGTGACCAGGTGTGAATAGACACCATTACAGTTCTCGCCACGTCTCTCGAGATCACACACGCTAATCATCCCGGGACGACAACTCAGCCACCCCCACAACACCCCACAACCCCACACCCCACAACCCCCCACCATTACGCATAACGATTTTCAAAGGTATGCAGAAGCGTAGTACATTTGTATTGATGTTGAAGTCATACAGTCCAAGAGCAAAGGGAGATAACTCCTGGTCTAGACTTAAGGGCTACTCCATGGCTATTTATAGACATAGCTAAGCGGTGAGGACTGACGTCATCATACCGCTGGCGCCACCTAGCGATGGCTCCCCACGGTCGCACTCCTTCCCACTACATAAATAGTAACACGCTTTCCTTATTATGTACAGGAGGTGCAACCGTACTCCTCTGCACTACATTAATAGTAACAAGCCTTTCTTATTTGTTACAGGAGGTGCGTTCCGCACTACACAATAAGTAAGAAGCCTTCCTTATGTAGTGGATAAGTAACACAGACAGTTAAAAGTATAAGTAACACAGAGAGTTCATTGAGTGCAGCTACTAACTGAAGTGCTTCCATATACTACTAGCGAAAGATGATCCAATTCTTGTTCTGCCTTACTTCCAACCGGTGGAAAACCATGATGGAACCTCGTCTTATACACAGATGGTAAGACTAGCTACACTGCTTCCCTTCGTATGTCTTCAAGGATACCTTAACAGAAACGCAGTGCATTGGTCGCCAAAAACACTTTGACAGTATCGTCGACATTTAGGGTAGATAAAGATCTCTCATATATAACCTATAAAGTAAATATAAACCAAGTTTCCATAAAGTTAGAATACATATGCATATAATGATGAAAGACAAATCTCTGTTTGAATTGGAAATTTTGATAGAAATTAAACAGAAATCGAGAGGAGTACGAGTAATGGAATGGGTCGATGAAAACATTACTATTAATATCCATTGCCTAGGCGGCAATTCTGTTACATGTTCATGCACTATATGACCAAGTAAAGATTGATTATGTTGTTCACTTCTGTAAACAGTCAAACTTTCTTCTCAAGCTGATGAATGGGGAGGCAATTTACTGATCATCGCGTAGTCTAAATAGTCCAATGGTGTCTAAAGCGGATGTCATAATGGAGCATTAACGCACTCGGCGTTGAACAGGCCCTGGAGGTCTCGGTAGATGTAAGATCAGAAGAAAAATGCTGCTCACAAAAAGAACATGACTAAATGGACTTAATATATCTTTGACAAAATTTATCTTATCTCTTCCTTGCATGGTGTCTCACGCCTCACTTAGGCTATTTCACCTTAATGACAGAGATGTACCTTTGTGGCTGGGCGAACTCCATGGCAAAGAAGAGCTATCTCAATATTACTGACATCGTGCCATCTGGTTTAAATTTTAACCTTGTGTGCCGAAAATGGCACAGTTCGTTTTTTAAAGTCTGATTTCTAATTCAGCCGGAGATCAATCCAATAATCTACCATTTCTTCCATGGATATTTTTTCGTTCTAATCAATAAAGACAAGACAAATGGCTACTTATTTGCCAGATGCATTGGACATTAACACTGTAGAAATGTCAGACACTAACTGGATTGAATGTTTCCAGCTACATGTAGTGTCACCTGGTTCACTTAAATTGAGATTGTGATTAGGATATAATTTCAGGATTGTGAAAAAAGATTTCGACTGAATTTAAGGAAGTATCAACAGAAACCTGCATTGACTATATACGATTAGGCTTACACTTTCGTAATTCATTAAATGACTAGTTTAGTCATGATCAAACGCTCTGTGTACGGTTAAAAACGAGCAAAATTACCACTAACAATCCATCGACACAATCGTTCCTGTCTCGTTCTGTACATAGCATCTCGGACTGACCGAACACATTGTACTTTAACACTCCATTAGTGCATCTGCTCTAGACGTTCAGGAACTATTTAGACGAAGTAATGTCCAGGGAATTGCCCTCAACTTCCTTGGTCTGAGCAGGAATTCGAACAGTCTGTTCAGGACAATAGCGCACAATCAATCTTTCATAACGAAGTAATCTGTGGAAATGTTCGATAACTGACGAGCCTATGGAATCCACGTTGACGGAAATTCAGGCAAAGTACAGTGTCTTCCACATGTGAATTGAGGTAGCCTATACGCTCTTGTCGCTAACTGTATTAGCCAATCCGGACTTAAATTCACATATATATGTGCTTAACAAAATTGTATAACCATAGCTCATTTTAAACTGGTTTAAAGTTATAGAGCATATAAAGTGTTAAAGATAGATCATGGAACTATTATAAACCTGTGATGTCTGAGTGTGCGGAATACTTTCAGTTGTGTCGGTTATGAATTAGACAGATATGGTTATATATTTATATTATAGATACAATTTTACAAATGGACTATGCCATCAACAGTATATTTAGAACTGTTGATAGTCTGTAGACAGTTCTACATTGACTTATGTGGATGAATAATTATCTATTTGTGTTTATAGTTGCGTGTATGTGGATGAATGAAGCAAATCTCAGATTAAGAAGAAATGGTCGTTTCACCTGTGTGTGTATTTATAGAAGGAAGAGCATACTCCAGATGGACACTCTAGAGAACTCCCATGGATAACTTTCTAAAAATGCTCTTTGAATGTCGAAATCAGCACTCAGTAGAATTATGCGTCCCTGCTCATTCTATGATAGATTGGGTATTGTCAGTGACTCAAACCAGTAGACCACGAACGAAACTCCAAGAAGACAATCTTCTATTAGACTCGTTATAAATACAAGTGTTGGTGAAAACCAATCGCTCACGATTATTATAAGCATTCCTCACATGTCAGTGTTTCAAATTCAATTATATTAAGCGTAGCGGGCTGTCGTTCTGTTGCTCTCAAAGCTAAGGGACAGCACAGGATCTGTTTTGTGGTGTGTAGCACTGTAAATTGTCTCAGTTTGTCTTTTTGTACTGTATAGTATGTACTGCGATTGTTTTGAATATTGTCATTGTCTGATGCCAGTGGCGTCGAGAGAATCAGCATTTTTAACATTCATCGAATAGCTCGTTTAATGTTTGTCAGACGTTTCAAGGCCTAGTGGTTAACAACGATTAAAATTATCACTAACAATCACTCGACACAATCGTTAGTTGTTACTGTCATTTTCTATATATAGCATCTCGGACTGACCGAACGCGTAGTGCTTTAAGTATCCATGTCCATCCGCTCTAGACGTCCATAGACTATTGAGGCGAAGCAACGCTCAAGGAACTGCCTTCACCTACATCGGATTGAACGGGAATTGGAACCGTCTGTTCAGGTCAATGGGCAGAAATAAATCTCTCTGTAACTACATATTGTGTGGAAATGACCCATAATTGACCAGCCTATGCGATACGCGTTTACGTGAATTGGGGAAAAGTAGACCTACTCATTTCACTATCACCATAAGTTCATTTCCTATATTGAATACATTTCTTTTATGTGAATTGAGATAGCAAATATGCCATTGTTGTCCGTATCAGAAAATCTAGACATTGAATTCACATATATGTGTGCTTAACGAAAATATATCCCTAGCTCTTTTTGAACGGGTTTAATTTTTAAAATCACGTAATGTACTCGAGATTACCTGAACCCGTTTTGATGTAACTGTCAAAGGAGAAGAAAACATAAAATTAAAAAAAAAATCATATTCAACTTATAGACCTTTTGAAGTTGATAGCAAAGCTACTTTTCATTTGTTTTTGTCTGATTCTTTTGCTTTCCACTGAACTCCACTTAAATGGAGATACTGTAAGTAAAATGTATGGTGGAAATGTTATGCCTTACTAGGTTAAAGTCAAAGTCAAACACCACGGTGGATGAAAAGCTTTGCAGATAACACTATCTGTAATAGCATATTCACTCACTTCGCTTTCCGGCTACAACCATTGTTAAGGAAATGTGATTCGACCTCACACATGGAACTGTATATTTTAATGGTGCACTATCATCTGACATTTACTTTCCACTAACTATATGGACGAGTAATAGTCTGCCATGAATATCTAGAAGCCAAACAATGTCCTGATGACTTACATTAGCAATCGCCCCTAAGTTAGTTACATTTACTGCACCAGACCTTACACACATAAAGTAGAAAATACTATAGAAAAACCACCCCAAATCAAAGGTTTTTATTTGTATATCTCATTTATGTTTTAAACACACATTCTGATGTTTCTTATCACTTTTATGTTTTAATCGCACACTCTGGTGTTTCTTATCTCTTTTATGTTTCAATCACACACTCTGAATTTCCTTATCTCTTATGATTTAATCGCACACTTCGATGTTTCTTATCTCATTTATATGTTAATCATACACTCTGGTGTTGTCTTTTTTTATCTCCTATGATTTAATCGCACACTCGATGCTTCTTATCTCTTTTATGTTTTAATATAAAAAATAATAATAATTAAAAAGCCCATAGACAAAAATAAAATGAAGGGAAAATTACATGAATAAAAGAGAGTAACAAGAGAAAGAAAAAGAAAAGGAAAAACAAACAAGATTAATAAAAAGAAAATGTATTTATTCTGATAATTAAATAAAGAAAAAAATAAATATAAAAAAGTGAAATCTAAGGGCATCACAAGTTCGTATCGGGATCATTTTTTTTTTAAAACTGTAATGAGTAAACCCTCCCTGAATTTTGGGAATAGATTTGAAAATAATGTGAATACGCTAAAATATATGTAAATAGCCTGATAATAACAGGGAAAGGAAACCACAATGCGCTTGTAATATCCCTAGTATACATAACAATCATATACCAGTTGTTATGGTGACTGATAAGTATTGCGAAAAAAATATATATAAGATAAAACTACTTCATGGTTCATAAGAAAAATCAACTTTATAATATGAAAGATGTTTGATATATGGCGTAACTTGTGGCATGGGGTGAGATTTTACAGTGGATTTAAAAAAAGAAATAGATATTACCTATTTACGTGAAGAGGATAAATTATTTCATTCACACACTCACACACTCTGATGTTTATTATATATTATGATTTAATCGCATAATCTGATATTTCTTATCTCTTTTATGTAATAATAACACACTCTGATATTTCTTATCTCTTTATGTGTTAATCGATCACTCTGATGTTTCTTATCTATTTTATGTTTTAATCGCACACTCCGATGTTTATTATCTATTTTAATCGCACATTCTGATGTTTCATAGGTCTTTTATGTCATAATCACACACTCTTATTTTTCTTAACTCTTTATGTTTAATCACACACTCTGATCTTTCATATCTCTTTATGTTTTAATCGATCACTCTGATGTTTCTTATCTATTTAATGTTTTAATCACACACTCTGATGTTTATTATCTCTTTTATCATTTAATCACACACCCTGATGTTTCTTATCTCTTTTATATGTTAATCACACACTCTGGTGTGATTTTTTTTTTCTTATCTCTTTTTAATCATTTTCATTTTTCATTTCAATTGATTTCACCATTATCAAATACATCTATTAACATAATTAAGTGGTTATTTACATTCTATAGAAGACTAGTGGAAAAAATACAACAGTATTTCCAAAACTGATATTAAGAATTATCTGAAAAAATAATATTAAAAAAATGTACAAAAATAAAATGAAAAGAAAATTACATGAATAAAAGAGAGTTACAAGAGAAGGAAAAGGGAAAAGGAAAACAAACAAGATTAATAACAAGAAAATGTGTTTCTTTTGATTATTATATAAGGGAAAAAATCAATAAACAAAAAAAAAATCTAAAGGCATCACACATTCGAATCGGAGTCAATTTTTTTGTATAATGTGTATTGTGTAAACCCTCCCTGAGTTTTGGGAATATATTTGAAATTAATGTGAATACACTTAAATATATGTCAATAACCTGATAATGACGGGAAAGGAAACCACAAGGGGCTTACGATGTCTCTAGTATACAAGACAAGCATATACTAATTGTAATGGTGACTGATAAGTATTGCGAAATGAAATACATAAGATAAAACTAGTTCATGGTTCATAAGAAAAATCAACTTTATTATATGATAGATGTGTGAGCTATGGCGTAACTTGTGGCATGGGGTGGGATTTTACAGTGGATTTAAAAAGTGAAATAGATACTACCTCTTTAAGTGAAGAGGGTAAACTATTCCATTCACACACTCTGATGTTTCTTATATCTTATGATTTAATCGCACATTCTGATGTTTCTTATATCTTTATGTTTTAATCGCACACTCTGATGTTTCTTATCTCTTTATGTTTTAATCGATCAGTCTGATGTTTCTTATCTCTTTATGTTTTAATCGCACATTCTGATGTTTCTTATTTCTTTTATGTTTTAATCGATCACTCTGATGTTTCTTATCTCTTTATGTTTAATCGATCACTATCATGTTTCTTATCACTTTTATGTTTTAATCACACACTCTGATCTTTCTTATCTCTTATGTTTTAATCACAGACTCTTGTGTATATGCAGTCTTACAGAGGTATGCATCTGTTAGAGTAAGTCGTAAATATCAACCATTTTGGTACTGGACAGACCTCTAGTAATATACTTGAAATATTATCCTCAGCTGTGTAAGAACTTCACTTTATGTACATAATTTATAGATGATCAATCATTCCTCAATTATAACTATATATCCTGATAAATCTATGGTTGACGTAGCAGGGTCCACAGAGGTAATCTTACGTTTTGAATACATGTATATAAAATATATAGGTTTTTCCAAACATAATCAATCTGGCACAGGGATTAAAAAGCGATGAATCATTTCATGTTTCATGTAAACTCACAGAAACAAGTGTTTGATTTGATCTTATTCACGAGTTGTCACGGGTATAAACACATATTTAAATTTCCAGATAGACAGGAGTAAATAAACACACACGCCAAAAATAAAAACAATATATATCTAAAACATGAAAGAGATATAAAAAAAAAACTGGCTTGCGGCGATTTGGGACGAGTCTGACTTCATTCAGTGGGTAAAAAAAAATGTATAAAAAATTTTAACTTTATCACTATAGGAAATAGAGGAAAAGAAATCATAGTCGTGTAATACACACAGTCAATACAGACACGTGTTTCCCATAAACATCAATATGCCCAGATTATTATAATGAATGGGCAATTACTTAAAGCGAATGTTCAATTACTTGAGCTGATACTGCTCGTCCCTTGCCTTTAACTTTATGACAACATCCTAAATTTACGTATATTGCTCTCACATCTTTGGCCATTAAGTTGATCCGCACAACGAAGCTGCTTCAATTACCAGCTTATCTCTCGTAAAAATAAATGTCCTCGATATCGTAATTGTATTTTAGCCACTGACGACATCAAAGTGTTATATTATCCAGAAATCGATAGAAAGCTTTTAATCTCGTAGGTATTTGATAGTCCACATTTTGGCGTTTCTCTGCGTCTCACGAGTCGTGTTGTAATTCGAAGAAACCGTACTAAATTAAATTAATTAAATAAAGTTCCATCTGCTAAAACTGTAGTCATTAAAAGCCCACTGCTTTGTTGTCACTCTTCAACTAAGCAAGGGTTGAACTTTAGCAGGGAATCGGTGACTTCCCCTGGTAAGAAAGAGAACAAAAATATCAGTACTTTTCAGTTGATGTTGTTTCTCGTTTTGGTGTTAACCTCTGGTGCTGACGATTTGAACAATGGTTGACTAATCTGTATTATACGTAAAACTTGTTGGATGTTCACGCCACAGAGTAGCTGAGATATCGCTGAATGTGGCGTAAAACAATCATCAATCAACCAATCCACTGTTAAAATCAAACGAGAGCGAGAGTAATGAGTCTCGAAAGAACATTATTTTCCATAATAGAAAACCAATATCTTATAACACAGGGAAAAATGAGACTTAATAAGTTAATACTTCAAGTGAACCGTTATTTGTGACAGTGACCAAAGGGTGACATCAAATATGTAGAAAGCTCTCAGTAAATAATATAACGATGCATGTAAAAACAATGCACGGGTATAGTTATCAACACAATATTAAACTGTACATACATCAATCCTGATATGCGAAAAGGTTCCCTTGACGACAATCAGCTCAACTTTGTGTAAACCCTTGTTATATGTTATAGACAGATAGCTTGCAACATCGCGATGTTCAATTTATAATATCATAACGGTGTTTCGATTCAACAGACACAAACTCACTGGAGTTTTAATTCTCGACACAATCTGTCTCAGATCTCTCCCAGTCGCATTGTACCGAAACCCATCTCATAAGACATTGCGCTAACATCTTAAAGAAACATGAAAACCCAAAATTATGGGCTTTTAACCAATCCGATTGTCTCGATTTAACGATTTTTTTTAAATTTATTCATAAAATCAAAACAGTTGCGTAGGAATAATAATAAAAAAATAATAAAACCTGCAATGGTTGCAAGGCTTGTACAGCCGGATTAAATTATGCAATAGTTCAAATTCAACGTAAAAGGTGCAGGACATTTTTGCTCGTATCTATCTGTAAAGCCTGCAATCAATATAATAATAATAATAATAATAATAATAACTTTATTTAAGCTGGGTAGCTCGATTAGCCCGAGGGCTAGTCTCCCTCGATGCCCAATGATGAGAAACTTATGGTGTTACTAATGTACATGCAGTATATACATTGTCCTTCTCTATTGTGCTTGGGGATTGTTTCTTTGTTGGATTAGTGTTTAATTCCCTACTCAAGAGCATTTCACTTATATAACGTATGATCATCCATTTCTTACTCTGTATTCCTAATACGGTGAAAAAACGGGGGAAACCTTGTAAAAACCACCCGCGCGAAAGCCTGAGTCACCTTGCTGGATTCCCTCCACTCGAGGTCCACCGGAAGACTTGAACCTGTGTTGTGCATCAAAGTGTGATCAGCAGTCCAACATGGGGGCCAATGAGCCACTACTGCGGGACCCTGTGCTAGGGTATGTTTGGGGTTTTACGCCGTACTTAAGGTTATTTCACTGATATGACGGGGTGCTAGCCAAATGGGTGAAGGAAACCACCCCTGACAACAAACAAGGACAAGATGCAAGACAATCACAGGACATAACAGGACAACACAACAGCTTCTTGCTGCCCTTTAAATACGAAGCACCCTCCAACCACCCACCTCTGTCTTAGGGAATTACAAGTAAGACAATTTGATATTTTAGACGTACCTTTTCCATAGCCTGTGATATTTCTCCAACAGAGCACCTTTCTCTGGCTGCATCAATAGAGAGTGCCATTAGATTACCCTCATTCGATTTAGAGGATTCGGTAATAGCTTCCAGTGCTTTCTGAGCCTGAAAATAAAACAAGATAGAAAATCTTTGCACAAAATATTATTTTAAACAATTTTTAATTTATTATCTTGCTTGGTGTTAAACGTCAAACTTGATAGTGCTACACTTATATGAAGACTGGCATTGCAGATCTTGGAAAACCAAACAGAAAAACGAAGCTACTTGTACAAGTGGAAACATGTCGCCATCCTTCAGGTCCATGGGTGGGAATCTTTGTTTAATTTGGGTTTCCACCGTACTTTAAGGTTACTTCTCTCATACGACGATATGACAGCTCAAAGGGTGATGCAAACCACCCTCATCAGCACTGGCAACAAACAATGACAAGATACAAGACAATCACATAACATGGTGCACAAATTCAGAATTTCCAGGAGAAGACAT
>JAUELC010216859.1:0-10663 GCA_031471745.1 Cryptochiton stelleri | reverse complement strand
CCGGACATTTTCCTCATGGACATCCCACACTGGACATTTCCCCCAGTGGACATTTTTCCCACCGGACATTTTCCTCATGGACATCCCCCACTGGACATTCCCCCCAGTGGACCTTTTTCCCACCGGACATTTTTCCCATGGACATCCCCCCACTGGACATTCCCCCCAATGGACATTTTTCCCACCGGACATTTCCCCATGGACATCTCCCCACTGGACACTCCCCCCAGTGGACATTCCCCCCAGTGGACATTCCCCCTAGTGGACATTTTCCACACTGGA
The DNA here is from genome assembly GCA_031471745.1 of Cryptochiton stelleri. Taxonomy (NCBI): domain Eukaryota; kingdom Metazoa; phylum Mollusca; class Polyplacophora; order Chitonida; family Mopaliidae; genus Cryptochiton; species Cryptochiton stelleri. The sequence continues at coordinate 10,381 of JAUELC010216859.1, read as the reverse complement.
CATTTTGAACAACACAAACGCAGTGTTTAGATTCTGTTTTTACATCAATACGATATAGATACATGTTTAGCATATATTTAGTGACCAAAGCAGTTGATGTAGTAGGCTAGATGTACAACAATGGAATACAACACAGCACATAACGCAATGAACGCGACTTCATATAGACCAGTTCGCTACTTGAAAAAAAAACGCAAGGAATAATAGGATGTTTCGACATAAACAGAGACACGTGCCATGTTAATTAAACAAATGGCGACAGGACCCGGATGTTCTTATTTTTATTTTTGTTATTCGTTCCATAACTTAGTCCTAAATACCTAGTTACCATCTCTCTTGCCAATCTAGATAATTATGATGCATCCTTTCCTGTAGGTCTTGTGTTGAATGGTTATGAGTTAAAATTTATAAAAACAAATAATGAATTTAATTTAAGGGCAAAAAAATAAATAATTTTCTGAACACTGGTTGTGTTATGATTCAAAACTAAATTCAAATTAAAGTAGAAAATATCCACTGGGGGCCATGCCCGTGGGGAAAAGGTCCGGTAAAGAAAATGTCCAATGGGGGAATGTCCTGGGTTCGCTACGTACACCGCCTTCCAGGCGCTGTCCAACTCAAGCTGGCCACACACCTACCAACTCACGCACTGTTTATAATACGTAGACCTATAATTTAGGTATACAGGGATGAACGGAATCTTAATCAGGAAATATGACTCCAAACATTTAGCTAAAGACAACACTTTGATATATGTTTTACAATCTGTACACAAACTCATCTTAAAATCTAGCCTATATTTTTATTGATTAAATATGTTTCTATAATTCGTTTAAGCTATATGATATAGCTTGTGTCACACTTTCAGACAATGATATCAAAACGTTGATACAAACTATGTCCTTGGAACTGGGAAAAATTTATACTTGGTTTTCGAGTAACAAATTGTCACTTAATATATAAATAAAAAATTGTGATTGTAAAACATTCTAAAAAATGTAATATTCAAACTTTACCGCCACTCAAAATAACGGACAACATTATCGAGCGTCGATTCGTTCAAATTTCTCGGAGTTTATTTCTATAATAAGTTAGACTGGACAACACATATACAGTTCACGTGCAAAAAGGTTAGCCGAAACATAGGTATTCTTTACTATGCACTCATTTTCATTGATGTTGTTTTGGGTTTTTTGGTGAATAAATGAAATGAAATAGGAGATCACAGTAAGAGATCACAGTAAGAGATCACAGTAAGAGATCACAGTAAGAGATCACAGTAAGAGGATATGAGTTCCTCATTACAGCTGCTTCGAAAACGAACTTTGTCAACTTTTTAAAACGCTTTGTTGAATATTTGACAATCAAAGAGTAAAGTTAAACATATTATTTTTTTTTAAAATAAAATGGCTGTATATATAAAACTCTTAATTCTCTATGTAATGGACAAATTAAAACAAAATCATATTCATCCTCCACCAAATTGAATTGGCAGATTTCACAGAGCCGATCTTGCCTTGGTATCTTATCTCTACCATGTCGCCCGATTTCGATTCTTAAGTTATGGGAAGCTGTTCCAAGTTTTGTTAGAGCTTTTCTGTGCTTTGTATTTAGCACTTTTGTAAGATAACATTCAGAACTAAAATCATATTTAACATATTTTGTAACTACGGAGTTTTGACGAGTCCAAACTAGGATACCAAAAACTGAGAAATATATCCTTTGCACGTGTACACTTTTTTAAGTATACATTTACTTTGACGGAGCTGGGATATAGCCATTCCTCCCCAAAACCAAAACTGTCGAATATTATTTTAACCAAGATACCCAATAGTTAAGCCCATTTAATGTTTGTTCTACTATGTTATAATATACATAACTGACTATACAGTTCACAGAATGTTTAATATTAGCCAAAATTTAACAATTCGTAAAACATTTAAGTAATATACAGGTATCTTTCCTAATTCCCCATAAACTGCACGCAGCATTATTTGTAGATTTGACACTCAATACACTTTTACAAAACTTAAGGTGGGCCGATGTCACGATGTCACCTACATCGCCCTCTCCATGATGCCAACTAAACTGTCTTGATTTAAAACTACTGACAGTAAACACGAACTGGTCTAAATGAGAATTCACTCACCTTAAGGAAGAAGGCATGTTCTCTGACCCCGGGTACATTGAATGTGTTGCTAAGGGCTCCCACCCCAATTACCAGTGTATCATAACTCAGGGTATATTTATGCCCTGGTCGTAAAAAGCTCTCGCATAGTATAGTTTTTTCCTGCACGTCGACATTCAAAGCCTTAGACAAGTGGAAATTGTCAGTCCGTCGAAAGCCACAATTTCTGATTGGTTCTACGATAGACCTGTAAAATGGGCATTTGCAATTAAATTATATCAGTCCGGTTCCAATTTGGGCGTAACTTTGAAATTAGTTATATAGATTAAAATAAGATGGAAACAGATGCTTAGGATGATTGAAATAAGATGGAAACAGATGCTTAGGATGATTGAAATAGGATGGAATCCGATGCTTAGGATGATTGAAATAAGATGGAAACAGATGCTTAGGATGATTGAAATAAGATGGAAACATACTCTTATCGGTTTATTTGAGGTTTAAAAAAGTACAACGTGTCTATTAGAAATACTATTAAACACTTAATTCCACTGTTTAAAGAATTTGTTGGTAAAATTAAGTGTTTACAGTATACAGAAATTCTTCGTATAAATAAGTTTCTAACAGGAGGCCTACACAACATAAACCACTGGTCCAACACATTCTTCAGTAAAATACATGCAAAAGTTTCCATTTGCCTCCAATGAGAGTTAACTATGACTTTTCCTTATTTTTATTCCAATACTGGTTAGAATTGAACACATCAGCCAGTCAAGATGGTGAATAATACAAATTAAACTGATGGTTTAAAAGAAACAGAAAATTATGAAAACGGGCATTTTCGGCTGCGTCTGTATTTTCACGTTAGGTTTAAATCAGTTATTGATGAAGAAATAAACTAGAAGAATACCTGAATTCGAGTGTACCGACAGTTGTACTCGCCAATAAGGGGGTGAATAGAAAGTGATTCCTCGGGCTGACAACAACCACATCGTAGAGTGATTTATCCACGTGTTTTACCAAACTGTAACTACTCCATCCAGTGCCCAGTATCACCAATCTTTGTCGACCTGTGTAAGGCTGGGGTTCAGGCAGAGGGGCGGGCTGCACACTAAGAGCACGAGAAAATAAACCATCAAAACCCAGCTTTGGTAAAACACGGGGTAACTTTGGTAAGCCTAACCCTTTGGTAATATATCCAAGTTGAGATCCACATTGCCAACATAGTTTTAGTGGTTTGGATAAGCTCCAGAACAGGTGATGTGCTGTTGATGCCATATCTCTTCAATTAGTGATAGGTCTATATGTCAAAGTCACAGATAACATATACAAGACACTCATTTTATTATTCGGGCATCACGCGGGGTCGCCATGGTGACAAGAGACTGACCACTCCAACGAACTCCAATATTGTGCATGTTGATCGCACGTGAATAAAATTCGTACCACATGAACTTCAAATTGAGTGGGCAATGTAGACACAGCATGCCGGAAGATGAGTTAACTAAGCTGAGTGAGCTGTCACCATGTTGTAACATAGATTACATGACATGAGTTAGTCGGTGTGTGACCAGTTTAATGTAAGTTGTATCAGGGGTTTTTTTTAACCTCAAGGACACATTGTTAAATCAATGTCTGAATGCAATTCGAATCGCTGTACTGAAATTGCGCATGTCGTTGTTTTTAACAAGATTTTTTTTGTTTAAATTGTGTACACAGAGGACTGCAGATTGAACTCTCAATAATAACATAGTTAATTCCCCACATTTAAGGTTTTTTCCATTAATAATATACAAACCATACTGCAGACAAAGTTTTGTTTGTTTGTTTGTTTGTTTGTTTGTTTGTTTGTTTAATTGGGGTTTTACGCCGTACTTAAGGTTATTTCCCTCATATGACGGCGTGCAAGCCCAATGGGTGAAGGAAACCTCCCCCGACGCCACTGGTAACAAATAATGACAAGATACAAGACAATCACAGGACATAATAGGACGCTACAACAGCTTCCTGTTGCCCCTTAGCTCTGAGGGCACCAGGCCAACAATAAGCCCCCTCAAACCGCCCGCCAAGAAAGTATGACAAGATACATGCAAGACAATCGCAGGACATAATGCATGTTACAATAAGACAAAGTGTGCAAATTTACAGTGCTAGACGCCACTGACATAGCGGTTTCGTGTTGCCCCTTAGTTAGCTCTGAGGCAAACAGGGCAACACGAAGCTCCCTGCAACCGCCCGCGGGAACAATATAGGGTCTTTGAAAATGAACATTATAAACGGTATTCGGGAATCTCTACTGCGAGACTTCACAAAGTATGTAAGTAAGCCACTATTGGGAAAAATGATTGATTGATTGGTGTTTAACGCCGTTCTCAAGAGTATTCCACTTACATTACGCCGGTTTACTAAAAAACTTAACTCGCTGAACTCACGGCAAGGGAAAACATATGACAGATGTGTACTATATTACCGTACATAAAGCAAAATAAACTCCAAAAGAATGAATTGGATTAAATGTAGAAGTTTGTTGGATTGGGGTTTTACGCCGTACTCAAGGTTATTTCACTTATATGACGGCGTGCCAGCCCAATGGGTGAAGGAAATCACCCCCGACGCCACTGGCAACAAACAATGACAAGAGACAAGACAGCCACAGGACATAACAGGACGCCACAAACAGATCGACTTCGTGTTGCCCCGAAGCTCTAAGAGCACCAGGGTCCAGGGCAACAGAAAGCTTCCTCCAATCGCCCGCTAAATGTAGAAGTAAAGTTGAAGATGGTGTTTTACCAGAATTAAGTACACTAAGAATAAAGCAAATTTACATGTAGTATTTTTCGAGAATCGAATACAGGAAAAACCAAATTTGCATGTAGCATTTTTCGAGAATCAAAAATAAAATCAGAACGAGGCAAATTTGGACTATTGTTCAAGAATTGAATACACGACTACATGCAACTCTAAAAACAAACAAATTTTCACTGTTTGTTTAGAATGTCTTTTTCAAGTATAAACCGCAGTTGCCAGAGTTTGATTTTCATTCTTATGTGCTTAATTCACACATTCAAACCAAAAATATGAGCATTTAAAGTCACATACGCACCCAAAATTAGTGTTTTTTTTTAACAAATCCTGATTGCGTCGATTTTAACAAGTTTTGCAGATTGTTCATAAATTAAAACATTTACGTTGAAATAAAAATATATTCAATGTGTACAAGGCTTGAGCGAGCCAAGAGAAATCCTGCCATAGTTTGAATTCAACGTAGACATCATCCGAACACATGGTATCCGCTTGGCTCGCGAAGATGCGTAAAGAGGGCCGGCCATCTTTCCTTACATGTATCCACAAAGACTTTGATATGTGCGGCGAATGACCTACATTTGTAACGAGTCGATGTTTTGAATGTTGTATTGGGGCCGTTAACTTGGATTCCGTCGGTATATCAAAGCGTGGCCCAGATTTGACAGCAAATTGACACATCCTCTTTTAAATATGCTGACAGAATTGTCAGTTTTCAGTTTTTTGTTATTTTTAAACTTTCACTTAACTTAAGGGAGTGTAGATTGCCATGCATCCAGGTATACTCAATAACACACAAACTATAATTCTGGTCAACTGGATATTATTTACAGAAGTTTACCGACGTTGCGACATCAACCTGATGTCTTCATACTGCATGTATGTAGTTAACAACTGTCTAAGCCCTCTATTTATATATAAACTGCAACAGTTATAATGGGCCAATTCGACCCGGATACAGCTGTATAGACTATGGTGACATTTATGCTTGCCTGAACGCGTATACGGACTTCCGCGTTGTTTGATAAGACTTTTGAGTCAGGCTAAGGTGAATAGAGCTGGGACGATGATGTTAGATTGAGTACGTGGTGAAATACGCGCCTTGTCATTTTAACCCAGTACGTTATTTTGATAGGACTGGCACAGGTATAACTTAAAACAGCTGGTGGGTTTAATACATGGTGGGACTTGGACCACGCGGTGTCTGGACACCACACGTTTAACGAGATACAGATCGACTCATCTGAACAACTTTACAACAACAATCCGGGATTTATTTTGTCACCATATGTCCGCATCAAAAATGCCAAAATCAGCTAAAGACAGCTCCAAGAAAGAGGCTTTCAATGAAACCTCAATGGCAGAATCTTTTAAGGAAGAAAAGCGGCGAGTCTTGAAAGACAGGATCCGAAGGCTGATAAAGAAGAGTAAAGTATTGGACTGTCAAGAAGGGGATATCTTAGACGTGCTTACAGGCACTACCAACAGTCCAAACAAAGACAGTAGTACAGACAAGCGCAAAGGTAAAGGTAACCGGCGGCTGCTCGTAGTACTGTCAATGTGCATCATTTTACCAATTTTGCTTGGAATGTTACCCGTGTTTTTTGGGGCAGAATTAACACCATCGGGTTTGATGAGAGAGTTTGTGAACACACCATGTGTAATAGAGAACAATGCTTTAGTCATGGAAGCAGCTCGTCCTCTAGTGGACTGTGACAGCTGTAGGAATCTTCTCACAATTCCAGTCGAGAGGAATCTAACTCAGAAAGACTTTATACAAAAATATGCATATTCAGGTATTCCAGTTTTGGTGAAGGGTGCCACGGAGTCCTGGACAGCCATGACTCAATTCAGCTTCAATTTCTTTAAAGATATGTACCAGTCTAACCCAGATGCTCTCACTAATGTTGACGAGGAATGTCAATTCTTCCCTTACCAAACTGAATTTGTCTCCCTCAAAGAAGTGTTTGAAATGGAAGAGGATCGAGCATTGTTAAAACCTGGTCAACCTAAGTGGTATATAGGCTGGTAAGATTTTAATAACACCATACTATATGTGAGAAAAGGGGTTTGTGCCGATGGAGTTCACGTTCTTGGTACTTTAGCAAGGTCATACATAAATTAAGGATTTCAATTAGTAATACATGAAGGGCTTAGATCTTTAAAAACACATCGTGTCAGCGAGACTGACGGGGTCTAAAGATAGGTCAGTTTGTTGTTCGTTTGTTGTTCTCCTTCTCGTTACCATTAAGTTAAATATATAAAAAAAAGCACTTCTCCTTTGCTAATAATATTCAGAACTCACTTACAGAGAGAGTTTTTTTTAACGATTTAAAAAAAAATGTGGTACATTTCAAATATAATGCATGAAATTAAAGCTAATGACTTCGTGAAAAATATATGTTTACAAGTGTCTACTTGAAATTGTTTATTTACAGGAGCAACTGTTTTCCTGACACGGCCAGTGAACTACGCAAGCATTACAATAAACCCTTCTTTTTGCCCAAAGACTCTGAATCCAGTTCAATTGACTGGATCTTTATGGGTGGATCAGGAGAGGGGGCAAACTTACACGTATGTAGTGAACTTTTTTCAAAGATAAATCACACTGGCACAGGGATGTCGATTAATTAAGAACCAATAATCACCTCTTGTTCTAGATAAAAACTCTCTGACAAGTTTTTCAATAGTTCTTAATGATCTAGAGATTTTATGAATAACCTATACGCATCTCGTAAAGCCAATAGCTATTTATATGTAATTATGGAGTAGATATACCTAACATATAGCTCTTACGTTTGTTTGCTGCATGGTTTTTGCGCCGTACTTAAGTTTATTTCACTCAGATGACGGCGTGTCAGCACAATGGGTGAAAGAAACAACCCTCGTGGGACACTGGCAACAAAAAATAAAAGACAACAGGACACACAGCATGGTACAATACGACATTGTTGAAATTTGTCCGATCACAAAATATGAACGAGCAGTAGTTGCGCTCATGTATAGTCTTTAAGTAGAAATCGATTGAAGTACTTATATTCGTAACGTTTGAAAGTTTCAAGATCTACCCATCCCTTTGTACAACTCATGTTCTCTATATAAAAACAGACAGAGGAACTGTTTAAACATTTATAAATTATATGCAAAGCGTAATTTATTTGAGCACATAGATGTGCAATGTGATAAGACCAGGTGAATCCTAACTATCTGATTATCTTAATTGCAAGTTTTAACTAAGCTACAAGATTGTTAATATTAAGTATCCCTCGACATGAAATATGAACAAATGAGTCGAAATGACTTGATTTCATTATCTTAGCATTCATCTTTAAGGAAATAAAATAAGAGTTAGCAGGACGTATAGTTTGTTGAATAGAAATACTATTATAGATCACGATCAGGAAATGTCAGACCAGACGTATATACTTTATATAAAATGTATGTAAGTTTCATAAGAAATGACACATAAGACAAGGAAATATCTTTTCAGGTTACATTCGACGATTTTTTTTCTTCTCAATTTTGAAGAGATACATACACCCTAAAGCAAGCAATATATATATTTCTAAAGATATAGGGTCAGGGATGTCAGGGATGACGATTAATATATATATATATATATATATAGTTTATTTGCATTTAAGACCACAGGTCTGAATACATTTGTTACATAAATGATTTTCATTGTGCACATGCATGTGACATGATGTGGGATATATTTAACTTATATTCATCACAATAGACTCTCTTAGATTTAAAACTACATGAATAAATTTTAATAGTGCCCTCAAGTGCGTAACATTGTGTGTTGACATGATAACATTAAACCTATTCAGGTTTCTATATTTCAAAAATTTACTTGGTAGGATCTGTTGTCGTAAATATTCATATTCTGGACATACTAATAAGATATGAAATTAATCCTCTACTAAGTTACATGGACAGACTCTGCAGCATCTGAACTCACGAGGTATATTCCGAAACCTTCCAACGTCAATCTCAAATTCGGCTGTTCCTACACGAAATTTAGAGAAATCCCTTCGAAACATAGTTAGAGAAGAATCTAAAATATAGGCCTCAGCATCAAAGTTAATTTTATATTAACAATATAAGTTATATCTACTGCTTGCATTAAGAACTCTTGCCTGTAGAGTGTCAAAAAGCTTGAAAAAAGCTTTACTTCTCACCTTCCATGGAGTTATAAACAGATAATCTGTTTATACCTCCATGATATAACCAACGGATTTTTTAAATTAAACTTCGTTTTAATATTTTTATTGACATTTTACTTTTACTTGTTTTTATTTTGATTCACTTTGATTTGTTTTTATTTTTATTTTTTTAAAATATCTTCTGTTTTCATTTGAAATTTAAAAAAGTGAATTATGAAAATCTATGTGGTAAAACGTATGGTCGCCAATCGTAAATGCTGTGCTCCCATTCACAATCTTGAGAGATGTCGCCCCTAAGCTAGCTAGCGCGCTAGATAGCGGCTCTCACGTATATACGCGCCATAATAGTACAAGCCTACAAGGGAGACAATTTGTGATTAGTTCAAATAATACAATAACAATTATTTATTCTCTTAAAAACACATTTCGATAACTTTTAAAAGAAAATTAATGGCATAAATCAGCGCAAAAAGTGCCACAGTAACAAACATATATGCTTTCAAATTCCCCCCAAATTTTTGGAGGGATGGCTGGTATTTACGCCAGAGCTTGTTCTCGACCCTGGAGAAGGCAAGTCTCGCGGGAACAGAATGGCTGTGCTCCCTCAAAATCTAAGTGGACTTTTCCGAAAGCTAGTCACGTGGTAACCACATCGCTCGCTGCTGAAGTGGAGTGCAGTGCGTTGAAAGTTTTAATAGCGTTCCTGTCATTTATTAAAACATAGAGATCCTGTCAATACGAGATTGGGAGACTAAGGTAACAGTTTCATACGAGCAATCACTTTTCTCAACATTTCTTGCACCCGAAACTAGGATTCATCGGTCCTCATCGTACCGATGACTCGAGACAGTCGAGTGTTCTTGTCCTTAAAATCGTTGCTTATTCCTCGCATTCTCCGGTAAGGATCCCATGTGGATAACGATAGCTCACATAAAACGGAAACGTAATTGGAAGACTTGCCACAAACAGTTTATCTATTGTGACCATCCTCCAACAACGATATATCCACATTTTTAAATGTATTTGCAGTATGTCAGAGCTCGATTTCTGCAACCGTTTGAGCGCGATCGCCATTACTTTCGTCTAGTCTCATAACCTCTCGCGGATTATACAGAGCCTCTGATGGCATTCTAGTTCCCGCGAGACTTGCCTTCTCAGAGATCGAGAACAAGCTCTAGGATATTTACCAGCCATCCCCCCAGAATTTGGGGGAATTTGAAAGCATATCAGTTTGTTACTCTGGCACTTTTTGCGCGGATTTATGCCATTATTTTTCTTG